>JALDNG010000008.1:7187500-7292500 GCA_024349245.1 Neodontobutis hainanensis | reverse complement strand
TAATCAAATCCTTTGATGTTGATGTTACAGGGAGTCCCAGAACAAGAAAGTGCAAGATTTTAAGGGTCAACTGTCCAGAGCAACAGGAAGTGTGTAAAAGAGGTGAAGAGGCATGTGTAAGTTGGTTGGAATTAGTGGAGGAAAGTGTCAAGTTTGATAAGCGTGAATAAAAGAAAAGGTGTACAGGATGATGATGAGACCAGCGATGTTGTATGGCACTGATGTAAAGACAGGAGAAAGTGTTGAGAGAGCAGAGCTGAAGATTTTTAGGTTTTCTTTGGCAGTGATGAGGACATTCAGTATCAGGAATGAGTATATCAGAGGGACAGCTCAGGTCAGATGTTTTAGAGAGACCAGAGTGAGATGTTTTGGACATTGTTCAGAGGAGGGATAGTGAATAAATAAGTCGAAGAAAAGTTAGAGATGCCAGGCCTCGTAAAAGACCAAAGAGAGGATTTATGGACATGGTGAAGAAGAAGGTGAACCTAGTTGGTGTGAGAGAAGAGGATGTGAAGGATTGCAATTGCACTCCTTCTTTCTGGACCGTGTGGACCCTTATGGTGGCCCTTGGGGACATGAAAAATTGTGGGTTGAATAAAGAAACATTAATCTACTTCACTATCTACATGAAGTAATGAGACTTCCATTTGGTTTAATGTAGCTTTAGAGATTTTCCTCAAGAAACAAAGGTTCTTGTTAAGACAGATAGACATTGAACATACTTTTGACCAATGCATTCCAACAATTTACAAAATGCTCAGGTAACTCCTGTAAGTTTGATGTGAACAGATTTATGCAGGACACGTTTGGGACTGTCTGGGACTAATTATAATCTGACCATTAGCTTAAAGAGGTAATTCAATGAATAGATTTTTGCAGTGCTGCGTAGCTATATTGGTTTTTAGAGAGTGGCAGTCTGGTCAGTCATGGTGTGTTGCCAATATGAGGCCCCTGCCAACATGAGGCGTATGCACCATCCCAGCTCCCACTCAGAGCCAATTTGATGATAACATCTGTTTGGGAGATTAATTTGCCAGACATTTCTTATGTAATGGTAAAACTGCTTAGGGAAGGGCCCTGAAAGCCAGCAATTCTTGACGAGACACACTGTACTGTATACGGCTTATCGATAGTCATTAGCACAGCTCTATTCATTCCCTTTATGGGTGCTTTTCATTAACACTTTAAGCCCCTGCTTCTTATTTAAGAATGGATACACCTGTATGCAGTTACTGTAATACTGTAACAGCCTCATAACAAGACCATCCAAACTCCACAGACATCGAACATTGTAAGCCTTTTAGACTCCATTAAAGCATATATCACATGTTGGTAAGATAAATGGAGGAGACTCACTGTAATATGTTTAGCACAGTGGAAACATAACAGTACAGGTAATAGGATTGGGTGTAGGGTTTCCCAGTGTCTCCAAGTTTCCCCAATGCAGCCTGTAAAAGAGCAGCTTCACTCATCCAGACTCCAGACAAATACCCACAGCATGTCAAGCTGACACAGCAGCGCTCTAATGTGCATTACTCCCATCATCAGACATAGAGACACTGCAAATGAACGATCACTATGAGCTCCCAGAATTCATCTCTGAGTCAGGTTCACAGGGTTAGATGGTAATTTGACCCCACCTTTGCATTTCCATTTGACCGATCATAATGATTTTGTGAATATTGATTTAATTTTAAAGGTGTCTGGTTTTTGGTGGTGAAATGGCAGATTACAGTCCACACCTCAAACTGTTATTTTCTAGACCTTTTGGACAATTACGTTAGATCTGCAGTGACATGCTGGTTCTATGAGCAAACACAGTGGATATAGATTATAGTATATAGTTATAAATTCACTTAAATCATTTATAAGCAAAATGGTATATATTTTTATACATTTGCATAGGTGTCCTGAACAGATTAATAGATGTTGGTGCAACATTGTGTGTTTAAGAAAGAAACACAAATAGATTTTTATCCAGCTGATAAAAAGTGCTATGTTTGTTATAGCAACAAGAGCATTTTGCCTTTTGTAAATAATACACTTTTATAAAACAGAGAGTGCACCTTTAAATCAATGCACCATATTAGCCTCCAGTACTAATTTTAAGATTGTCCCTTGTGTCCATTCAAAATGTGATTCCAATTTAGAAAAAAATGCTTCCAATCCAATTAGAAACCAAATTAAAGCCATCTTATAGACTGATACTGGGAATGGCTGGTAATCACATCATTGATCCACAGTAAAGATGCCATCACAGGCCTCTATCTCATCCTAACACTTGACTAGAATTCTCTCCTTGGCCAAATGACAAACAGACACTAAGTAAAGGCCATCTGAGTCCAGTGTCACCCTGTGCCTGACCGCGCTGACTGATAAATACACCTGCCCTGCCTTATCTGGAGCACTACACAAGCACCAGAACACACAATAGAGGCTTCACTACACTAGTTCAAATGTTTTATTTATAGGATTTAAGTAAAGACTTTAAGCTACTTTCATATAATTCTGATCATGCTATTTGTCAACACCTGAATGTATAGTGTAAGAGTGTCCACATTTTACTGGTTAATAAGGAATAACTGCTTTTCTCTACCAATAAGATCACATTCTAATATTCCCATCCGATCCCAGTGGCAAAGGGACTGAAATGGCGGTCCCTTTGCCACTGGGATCGAATTAAGGCTCAATTTAAAGTTGTAGAATAGCTTTTATAGGCCATGCAGTCTTGAGATGTAAAAAAAAAGTAAATAAATACATGTAAAAACACACTGACATTGATTTCACATTTATTGTGAATACACTGTATTTGAAGGGATTTCAGTAGTGTTTAAATAAAGGAGAAGTCAAGAGAAAGGTTGTCTGTAAAAACTCATATCACTTGGTTTGAGTCTATCTTTATTTCGGCCAAATGAAGCAAATTTAAACAAAAAAAGAAAATGCATTGAAGACTCCCTGTAAACAAAAAGCTTGTGTCACCACTTAACCCTCTCGTGTATTTGTTCAATTCTACTGAATTTTACTGATCCTTTAACGACCCTCATTTGGTGATTCTCATGAGTGTGACTTTAACTGCAGTCCAGCACAAAGCTGCCTTGTGAGCTCTACCAAAGCTGTACTCTCTGTAGACATATGCATATTCATCATGATGACACAAATAGAAACTGACAGGAGATTTAGCCTCTCTCAGTTTTGTGTTGCTTCCAATAAAGAATTCTGCCTCGTACTGCCGCACAGTGTCACACAAGGTATGACTTGCATTTGCACTTTTTAGAAACATACAAAAGCAGAGATATGTATGAAGTCATTGTTACCACAATTTCCCTAATAAATATAAATAACCATAAACCCATAACCCATAATACAGCAAACTGTACAATGCATTAATACCTGGTTAAACCATCCATGATATGTCAGATTTCCTCAACATTAACAATGGCATGTAAAATGTTTCAACTACAGAAATATTTGCTTTCCTTTGTTTGCTGCTTGTGGATTTGAGCTGAAAGTTTCCCTACAGCCTGTAGTTTGTGCAGACACTGCCCCCTGGAGGCTGAATGTATAACAGTGACCCCCTCTGTGAACTTAAGTGTCCATTACTCATTTATGTCTCTTATACAATAGTGACATGTCTGTGTTTTTGGGGAATAGTGTGGCCGCTGTTGTGGCTGTTTTCCTCCTGGTGACTATTCTCCAAACCAGGACGCTGTAAAACAAAAATACAAAATTTATTGCCTTGTTCTAATGCTCCATTCTATTTGGCTCTATAAAAAGCAAAAATGGACTTGCAGTTTTTTTTATACAAATGTAATATAAAAATAGGAACACATATATATTATTTCAGTTCTGGCCACTATACACTTAAATACTTTTCCAAATTGTACTTTTGTTACATGGCCTCTACAGGTTTTCCAAAGAATTCTGGGTAAACTCACTGCAGCTCAAAGTAAAATAGGATTAATGTCACGAATAATAAACCTGCATGCTTGATTTACGCTCACAGGCCTGTTTGACTTTGTAAAAGTACACAAGTATTCTACAAGTAGTATAATGGCTGCACTACTGGAAGGAACAACCTAAAGTACTGCAAACAGGATTCAATAATGTAAGTGGTATGAAGCAACTAGTGTCAAACAAGACAAGCCTACCTTATGAAAAGGAGATCCATTTGTCTGGAATAATCCACTGTCACTGTGTTCACTGGGAGCTACACCTGCACATGAACATGCATTGTCAAAAGTCAAAACCTGCTGCAGTATGTATGTATTATACAAAATCATCTGATATGGATGCATGTCATTACTTGTCTGACCGTCGATAACAAAGACTGCAGCTGGACGGGTGCTCAACTGTCTCCTGCACACACAAGCACAAAAGTCACAGAGGGTAGGTCTTAACATGTAACAAAAGAAAACATAAATACTATAGAAATTCTTACATCATTTCTTCTTTATAGGTTAGTTCTGAAAATGAAAGGTGGATGTAAAAAAAAGTTATAGTGGCTTTTCACATAAAACTTCCACATTTTCTAAAATGACAATTTCTTAATGCATCTTAAACATTCATAGACTATTGTGACATTACGCTTTTCTTTCCTGCGTTTGTAGCAGAAGATGGCTCCGATGATGAGCAACACCAGCAGAGCAAAACTTGAAAAGGACACCACTATGGCGATGAGCACTGTCCAGTCTGTGGGCTTTGGAACTGTAGAGATACAATTAGATTAATGACAAGAAGGACTAAAATAAAATAACATATTCAAATGATTATAGGACCAGCGTACCGACCACCAGCTGCACAGAGCTGGACAGTGGCTTTGGTAGAGCGGCTACAGTAGCCAGACAGGTCACTGTGGAGTTACGGACAGCCTGGAACGTGAGCACACTGGTGGAGTTGTAGAAATTGCCATTAGAAACACTTGTGGTGTTGACCAGGCTGCTGTCAACTGTGTGATTGTTAAGGGTCCAGCTAATGGTCGCAGCGGGAAACCAAGCAGCCGTCTCACACTGGAACTCCACCTGCTCGTCCTGCTTCGCACTCTTACCCTCTCCCAAGATGCTGACGCTACCACTCTCTAAAAGCAATCAAGGAAAAGAGGTTTGTGTATATAAACGTTAAGAGAGTGCATTACCAGAGTGAGAAGCTTTCTTTCAATGTTCTTGCCATGAATACTAGCTCAATTACATGTAAACATTATAGTTCACCTCCCAAAGTTGTATTTTTCCCCTCTTTGTTTATTATTGGACTCATTAGGATGCCCTTGTGCAAAAGCAATCAATGCCCTTCTCTGGCAGCTCTATTAAATGGATTTATGAGGTGCATTTGCAGGTTTTGCTACATGAAGGAGAATGTGTGCATGATCATGGAAGTCCTTATCAGCAGTACAAGAAGCAAGCAACCCAAACATTGCAACAATCAATATGTTTTCACCTGAAGACAGAGCTCAAATCTTTTACAGACACTACAGGCTGGTGGTTCAGTGAAGCAATAGGCACTGTGTTATTGTGCTGGAATTAAGAAAATCAATCTAAGGCTTTATTATAACATGGAAAGAATCAATCTATTTAATAGAATAGATACACATGTATAGGTCATTATAAGGATATCAATATAAAAGAAACTGCTGGCAAATGACCTTGTAGAGCTAACATGGGAACAATATGATCAAAAAAGTGAAGACAACAAATGCTAAAAAGCAGTCACCGTCAGAAAACATTATGTATTTTTATTGCTTCACAACAAGGCCCAGGGTTCAACTCCTGTTCTCCCCTTGCTCAGTTTGGTTTCCTCTGGATATTCAGGTCCCCCCCAACATCCAAACATGCTAGAGTTTCCAGTTGGACCAGGGTACCGGGTGGCGGCTGACAACAATAAATTTCTCCACAGAGATAATAAAGGGAATTATAATGAAATAAGTATATATCCATGCATAACTTCTTTTTGCAGCACTTAGATTCCTGTTTCTGTTTACTTATGTTTCTTGTTTACTTGTGTCTCTGTCGAATAAAGGCTGGAAGTGTAGTACAATCAATAAAGCAATTTGCAATTTTTCACATGTTGAATCTGCTCTATTATTGATGTCATTATCTCTGTTGCCCTAGCTGAAGTTTTACCATAAATACATTGCTGTCCTCTACTAATAAAAGATTTTCATGCAAAACACACAAGCTCATGAACTAAACTGTTTTGAAATGTAGGGGCAAAGAAATAAGTATTTTCTGCTCTCTGGAGTCTCCTGAATTTTAGTCTTGACTCTTGGGAGAGTTTGGCGGATGAAGTTCAGAAATACTGCCTGTAATTTTTAATGTAACTTCACAGAGGTTAAAGGTCAACTCCAACTTTGAATGCATATTGTAGGAGCCTAAATACAATTTACTGGTATTATGTTGCTATTTGTAACTATTTCTATTACACTTGGTATTTAACATAATGGATTATTATTGGTGTTACATGCAGTTAGTTACGTTTGTTGGTAAATGGCTATAATTAATACTTTTGTTTTTGTTTAGTTAATTAGGCAATAATAACATTAACCTTTCATAAGTATTCTTTGTTGTAATTTTCTGTATTATTTTTTGAGAGAATTCTGTTTTATAATTGAGTCTTTGCCAGTTGCATCTTGGGGCGTACAGAGCTCTCACTCACAAAGTAGAGTCACACAGATTTTGACAGCATCAACCTGGCTTCAGTCTTCTTCTTCAAACCAGCACATATTGTTTTTATATAACAAAGTAGCCATAAACTCTAATGCATGTGAGGGATGTTAACGCCGGTACCTTGGACGTAGAGCTGTGATGTCTTGGAGCCGTATTCCTGCACGTTGCAGATGACTGGACCAGAAGCCTTGCGTGTGACGTTGTGAATAGTGAACTCCACACAGCTTCTCTCGCTGCTGCAGAATCGGGCGGAGAACTGCTCTGAGGTGGAGGAGGAGTTCCCCACTGATGGCATTGTGAAGACCCACTCTCCACCCACTGTCCAGGTCATGAACGACCATGGTCCCTGCACTGTGGCGGTGAACAGGGCCTCAGAGCCTCGCAGCTTTGTGACATCTACCGGCTCCAGCTGGAACTGTCCTCGCACAGCTACAGAAAATACAATGCAACTCTCAACATCTAGTAAAACAAGTGAAAGATTATTTTTTTATGTTGCCACTTTAACAGAATCATACGTTTTGCATTTGACAACAGGTATTTGCATGTTTCAGAATGACATAATGATCAGTCGTGCAACACACCCCAACTCGGGCTTTTGTTTGGTGTCAGAGTATGTTCAGAGAATGTGAGTCTAACAGAGCACAATAGGGTACGTTTCTGATAAGACTGAAACTCAAACAAACTTAAAGACCAACACATTTCTCACTCCAACCACACAAGTTGAAACAAAGTTTGAGAATTCCTTTCTGAATGTTTTTTTTACAGCATCAATCAGGATTTGGAACAGAGAGAGGTTTGTGCCAACTGTTATGGATAAGACAGTGTGCCACTAATGACTGATGCAAGCCTCTTCTTTCACATCAAACAAAACATAACACTGATTAAGCATTGTGATTTTCTGCAGATTAAAAGTACTGTCCAACAGATGTCAGATTAGCACATTACAGATGTGTTTATTTTTAAATGAAAATCTGACCTCCAGTTGAACACAGCAACAAGAAAGAGCAAAATAGGTTTGGCCATGTTTTCCTGGAAACAGTCATCTCAGTGCCGAAAGTCTGATCAAAAGGGGGGGGGAAGAAAATAAATCACAAGAAGACCATTAGATAATAAAGTTACCTAATCTAAGTAAAGTGTAAACTAAGACAAATGGCACGCTGTGTATTATTACAAATATAGACAATGGCCACTTATACTGTCTATTCTCTATCAGCCGGTAAAAAATCAAGGTTAATATTAAGATACTCAAACTATTCTGCTTTTTAAAAAATAGGTGGGACAATGATAGGACAATATGGTCCCATTTATTCCTATAGGGTTTTATCACTTTCAAGAACTTGCTGCTATTTCACATCTAAACCATACATTCAATGTTTCTGAACTACTAAACAACTACAATATAACAACATTTGAAAAGAAATCAACCTTCATAGGACACATCAACCATTAAAGGGACTTACTGTGGGGCTTGTAGCAATGGCCGGAAATTCATTTCCTGAAACGGCAGGTGAGCAGAGATCTCAAGCTGTGACTGTGAAACTCACCGAGAGCAAGGTTCAAGTCCAGCCTTTCAAACAGCTCTTATCAGCCCATTGTGTTGTCAGGCTGTAATAATGGCCCGCTGTTGCACTGTGGTTGGACTGTGGGCGTGAGGCTGACGTCTCACCCGCCACCATCGCACGCAGGTGAGCGCTAGAGTCACATCAGGAAGAGCACAGAGGACCTAGAGTTGTACTCATTAGACCGTCTCAGATATTATGTTATACTGTTGATGCTACAATATGATTAATCTGCTCACAATGTTTTCATTCAACCTTTCTCTTTATCTAGTAGTGTTTGGACATATTTTATTGCAAATGAAGATGAAAAAACTAAAGCAAAAATGTTGTCAAGAGTTGTCAAGAAACAAAAATTACATAAAATTGGTAATCTATAAATCTCAGGTAGTTGTGTGATTGAGCTATGGTCATGTTACAAATTCTCATAACCAACAAGGTCATATTGGTTATGAACTATTGAATACATTAGTGCAGCTTTCTGTGTGGTGTCTGCATTTCTCTTGTGGCTTGTGGTTACTTGTAAATTTAATTTTGACTAAAGCTACTTGATGCTCTAATAAGAACTTCCTCAGAATCCATGAATATATTTTGTGTTGCTCTAGCAATGATCACCAAAAATACTACTAGATTTTATCATTACAATTGGACAATAGGCAGTCCAAATCCATCAGAGCCTGAAATACAAACAACCACCTGAAATTAAACAATTTAAAGGCTTTAATGATTCAGTAATGTAGTTATAAATTTATATGATAGTAATAATAATGCATAGTACGTATTGCCCTTTTCAAGTTACCCAAAGACGCTTTACATATTCTTTATTCATTCACTCCACAGTCACACACCATAACCCAAACCCTAACCCTATGATGAGTTTTTTTTGTTTTGTTCTTTATCTTTCAAGAGAAAAAAAAACTCCATAAGAACACCCAAAAAGGTAATCAACATCAAAAGGCCACAGTTCTTTCCACTGGGCCCTGGAGTAATCGAAATCATTGCAAATAGAGACTCTGGAAAGCAATGTATTATTATTTTTAAAGCTTGTTTTTATATTAGGTACCATTTGTAAATAAATTTAAATTTGATCTCCCTTCGGCATGTTCAATTAAAACAGGTGCAGTGCTGTTTAAAAATAGGACCACTAGGGGTCACTATAATATAATATTTGCTTTAATTAGTCTGAAGGAAGTAAGAAATTAACATGGTATAAGAATGCATTTAGTTCAGAAAAAGTAGGCTATCATATAGTATAATAAGTTTTTTTTTAAATCACTCATTTTTGTTTAAGACATAAGGCAACTATTTATTTTTTTTTGCGTTTATGGTGACTGGTAAAAACAACATACTGTTAGGCCTACTTGCAAAAATTAGGGTACAGCTTAATATTTGGATCCAACTGGTTTGCGTTATCTGTGCATAATAGTCACGTAATGTAAGGTAAACCATCAAAAACAAGCCTGTGTGCACAAACACTGGAGTTCCAATTGGCTGCTCAATCATTTCAAACAGCTTTTACTGTTACAGCCCTGTCAATCATTTTTCATTTGGTGCCGTTTAAAAAACTAGACATGTCTCCCCACTGCACTTGGTACAGGCCCATTGTCACAGCTTTATGGGGCTATAGTACAAACTGGAATGGCTCCAGACACAGCTAGTATTGTATAGGCAGAAGCAGGCAGACTACCATGGAAAACAGGAAGTAGATAGTGGGGGAGGGTCAGCTATAGCAGTCCCCTTATTACCAGCATATGGGCCAGCAAGTCATTTAGGGAGGCCTCCCCTGCTACTGCAACCGCTCTGTCAGGGATCATCAGTCAGAACTTGTCATATGGGCTCATCCTAGTGTCTGCTGCTTGACTTTGCCGGCCTCTAACCATCCTATTGTTTCACCTCATTGTTCACAAATACAGATTAGTTCCATTCAATTGCCCCTTCAGCTGAGAGCACAAGATATGGACCCCAAAACGCATCACTTTTCTAAAAGAAAAGGCATGCCCTCAGAGCATGCAATAATCTCTATTGTGGGATTTGTTTTTGTTGTGTCAGCTGATAGCTAATCAATGGTCAAAGCCGACTAAGGTTTATTATTATTGAGCTTATTAGGGTGGGTTGCCGCTAGGGCGAGCCTACGTCTCACATAGAAAATTAGAGTCTTAAAGGTGGGTCTTGGACACGCCACATTCCTTTGACTGAAAAAATACAACCAACTAGTTCTTTAAAGAAAATACATGTTGTAGTTTGTTTCATAAACAGATCTAGATGAACCAATCGCAGGAAAAGATGTAGTGTGTATTTAATGTCAACACAAGGAAATTACACATGCTAATACCATTCAGGTCAGAGATGCTGATCTGATTGTCCCAGGTGTCCATTACATTAAAAATGTTCTTGTGGCCCATGCTGTGAACTCTGATGGTGTTCAGCCCCCCTTTACTCAAACTGCTGTAATCTGGCTTTACTCGTCACTCCATATGGAAAGGCTGCCATTCGCTGCATGAGAGAAATCCACTTAAGAGAGACTGCGAGAGGGACAGCTTTTCTCTGCGTCCCACTGATCCACTAGTAGTCTCTTCACAATTCGATTTAACAACCAGCAGCAAAGACTACACTGACTGGCCTTTTATTACAATCCATCCGCTGTAGGTGTTAACTCTACAAGTGTGTTTATGGACAACACAGCTGCCCTCACCTGCTCCTGTTCAATAAGAATGGACTAGCAGCTAGTAACAAGTGGCACATTCGAGTGTGAGACGCAGAAGAATGAACAAGTTGGCCTCTGTCAAAGAGGCTTTGGATGAGGTCACCTTTACCTTCATCCTGTCACTCTCTTCAGAGGATTATGTTGTTGTACGTCCACATAGACAAGTAATGCTCCACTTACATAAATATAGTGTCTATAAACAAGTATTTAAATAAGAATGAACAATATGTCTCATTGGAGCAGCGCTCTCCAGTGTTGCCTTGTTCGATCCTCTGGCTCAGGAAGGGAACAAGAGTGAGTGAAAAGTGTAGCAACAGGCAGTAGCCGTGATGGAAGAGCTCCTCCATACGCAACACAACAACAGTATTGTTATCAGAGACCTACCTAGAGTCTTTCCCCTCCCCCTGCCTCTGCCGTGCCTTCTTTTTTTTCTCCCTCCTCATAGTACAGTATTGGGGACTCCTGCAAAGAACAGAGAGTGGTGATTCTTATCCCACTTGGGAAGAGACTACTTTCATAAATGTTTATTGCAATGTGAAAATGTTGTTGAGACTAGAAACAAAATGTTAAAGGACCCTTTCCAGTTTAAGAGCAGGCCCAAGTGAACTTTGTAATTGCCGAAAGACAATAAAAAAGTTAAATTAAATTTCTTTATATTTTTATTAAAGTAGGTAGGCTACATATAACACTTTTTCTGAGTTTGAATGGGAAAAGGTGGGCCGCTGTTTTAAGCCTTGTTACAGTTGTAGTAATGTACCAGCATGTGGCCTAGCCTAAATGTTTATACTGCTTTGACCACGAGAAGAAGGCGGAAACCTTAATTTGGACAAGCTGCATGAGGACCTAAGGGAGTACACTCATTCCTAAACATGAGGAATAATGTCTTTTAACAGGCTTGGGTGAGATAAATTAAACAGTCTGACAACATGAATTAGGTAACAAAACACAAATGTATGACAATGACTTCTTTGTTTATCTCTTGCTGTTGTCCCATGCTGCTTTAAGAAGAAAAGCCACTGAATAGTTCCCTTTTGAGCTTGACAAGAACAGAGTATTGTGTGTAGCAGCATTATGTCACATGTGATGTGTCAAGTGTGACGCTGGGGATAGCTGCAAACTTCTCAGGTTAGTGTCATGTGTGACTGCTGTTCAGTGTGGTCCTGCAGGAAATGCCAGTTTACTGTGAAATCCTAAAATTTACACATTTCAAAGGAACCGTTTGGTTTAATTTTGCATTGTCCTAAAATTATAACAAGAATCTATCTGGCTTTTTTAAGATACTTGTAGAAGATTTATGCAGAAATTTGGAAATTAGGATTAGTTTATGGTAGGCTGTAGGGACCTCACACTTCTATCACTGTCTATAAAACCGGAGGCTAGGTTGTTTCTATAAAAATCATCCACCAGAGAGAGACGTCTGCGTGAACAAAATTGGAGCACCAACACGGCTTATTCCACTGAAGTCATGTTTGGACTGCAGACTCAGTCTGCGCTCTCCATTGGGCAAGTGCACAGTGACAACACAGGGAGCTTACCCAAGAGCACGCACCCAGAAGAAGCTACACTACACGTATACTGTCGCCATTTTCCCAAGCCAAAATACAAAAGGCTTGGCTTGCTCGAGGGCACACACCCCTTTCCCAATCTTCTGCATGTGCAGCCGCCATATTTATTTATCAGTCGAGTAAAAACAGGGGCAAAGAATGGCTTGCGTTTAACACAAATCACAAGCCAACGCTATAACGTAGAATTTGCATTAAATGCAAAGCATCCATCTGTGAACAACAATAATTTTCTGTTCTTAGAGCAGATGGCTGCACATAAAGACAAATAACCCTCGACATGAGTTGACTGACATGTAAAGTGCCCACACAGGTGCGAGCCAACGTTTGAAAGTGTGTTGCTGATGGCTACATCAGCCAATCCCCTTTCAACAGGGGCGGGCCTTAGGTCCGTCAATCACACTCGGACTATAACAGTTTGAATGAGGTGGGAGGGGGAGAATCCAATCCGGTTTGAGCTAGTTTTTCTTCCAATGGAACATTAGCGTCTCGCTGCGCTGTATTACACTGTACTGCTACAGCCTTAAACCTAAATACCACTGTATTTTCCTCTATTCTCCAACACTCAGCTGTTTTTCCTTTTTTACAAAGCACCCACACAAACCAACCATGCCCAAAAGGAGCAAAGTGAGTAGACGTTGTTTTTCATGCATTCAATAATACAGCATTTAAACCCACAAACGCTATTTGTAAACGAGATGGTTGGTCAGAGGTATTGTAGCTAAATATATGCGTTTAATTCCTGTCGGACATTCTCGGCTTGTAGCCGAGTTGAGTCGCTGTGTAGCTACTGTTTTGATTTTTCAAAGTGGTTCATCTTGGTCTTATTATGTGCAGTGATTATCTTTGTACCAGGACCTTTTTGTGTGCTGTTTACCCACTGCTTAGGGACTTGCATTGTTGCATGTCTGTATAAATTAACAATTAAACAACACGGCACATACAGGGGCTTGATTCCTATGGCTGGAGAGGTTGCTTTTCTGCAGAGAAAGTTGGCGGTATATTGATTATTTCCTATGGGGGTCATCTCTCGCGTTAGCTTCTAAAGTTTTGTCAACACATCGGGACGAATTCCTCGGTTCCTTTTAAAGAGATTGTGCTAATTCGTTAGTAACTCTCCGGTAATGTTTAGGTTGTGGCTTTGCATGAGAAATAATTGATTATTACTGTGTAACATACCCAAAGGTAAATTAGTCAACGCGGTTTAATGTCCACGCGTTGTTTGTATTTAATCATGGCGGCCTTGTTTGCAGAAGCATTACAACATTTGTGTGTGCATTATTTCATGTTCGTAGTGCTCGCCTCGTGCCCTGTGTTTCTGCTCAGTGTAGATTATGCAATGGCGAGCCTCCGTCAGCACAGGCTGCTCCTGTTGCTGGGCTCTCGTAGATTCTGCTGCGGATCAACATGGCTCTTTTCAAACGAGTGGCGGGAACCCTCGACTGGCTGCTCTTTTTTTCCTCCGTCCTCATGCAGTCCCATTTATTACCAGTGAATGACTGTGAGGAGGCGGAGTCCACCCCTCCACCAGAGTGTTAACAGTGAGAGGGACCTGAGGGAGCGAGAACCACTGCGTGTTTCCAGCCTTTAGAGCGCTGTCGAGGAAAAAAACAGAACCAGTATGGACTTTTAACTTAGTGGTGTTGGATCATAGATTTTGTCTTGTACCATGTATACAATGAATGTCAGGCAATAGCTCAGCAGGAAACGCCCACATGCAGATTACTAATAGACCACACATGCCACAAGTTTGCTGGGGTGAAATGGATGTATTATTATCGGTGTGTGAACGTGTGAAATCTGTCATCACGTCTTTTCTTTCTTTCTTTTAGGCAGCTGCAGCAGGCGACTCAGGGGTAAGAAATGTGCCAATATACTATTCGCATTATCTCTTAAATGAGCTGTTTTTGAATTAAGCACCTAGTGTGCACCACCACTAGGGGTCAGTAACAGTCTACAAGTGGAAGCTGGCTGTAAAAGTAAACGTCTCTTTTGCCTGTTTCTGCAGCCCAAGAGGAGATCTCTCAGGTTGAAAGATGTAAGTAACTACTAGACTGTCATAGATAATATAATTAATTGCCTATGGTATCTCTGTTGCTAAATTTCATGTTTGGTTTTCTTTCTACAGAGACCTGCACCCTCTAAGGCAGAGCCTAAAGCCAAGCCAAAGGTGAGTGCCGTGTTTACAAATATTTTATTTATCTTTTTAGATTTATTTTATTTCATTTTTTATTACATCACCTGGTGTATGTTCTTATAGAAGGCACCCGCTAAGCCTAAGAAAGCTAAGGACGTTGAGAAAGCTAAGCCTGAGGAGAAAGCCCCCGAGGCCCCCGCTGAGAACGGTGAAGCCAAAGCTGAGGATGAGGTAAGGGTCATCTTAGAGAAATATCAATAGCACAATAATATAATTAATAGCTTGTTTTTAAAATGTAATTTTCTTTTGTTTCCAGGCACCAGCTGCAGATGCTGATGAGAAAGATGACGCAGCTGAATAACATCACCCAAACCCCATCTTTGACCAGTGCTCCCTGTACCTCTTTTCTTGTACAATTCAGGGGAATATTTTTATCAACTATTTTCTAAATACAGGTTTTTTAGTAGTTTGATTGTAGAGAACACTTTTTTTTAAATGAAAGAAAAAAAAATCAATTTGGAGATGGGAATTTCATCAACTCCCACAATTTTGCATCGCCATGAAATTTGCGGTTAACATTGCTGTTGGTAATTTTCATTTCAGTTTTTTAATGTGAAGGAGGGGAGGGTGTGGGACAGGTTACAGTGTCAACACAAACACGTTGGTCACAGGAGCAACAATGGAAAGAGCTTGCCTGGGAGGATTACATTCCATATGCTTTATAAGGGACAGTGTATGTAATCTGTTATTTGGGTGGGGGGGCAATGTCAAAGGGCAACTCATTGTTTTGTTGTTTATAATGAAGAAACAGTGTTTTAGAATGTTTGTAAGCTTTGTTCCTCTATGTTAACTCTTGTACTCATGCAGTTTCTTAATGAGTCTGATCAATAAAGCTAAAATACTAGTACTGGAGCTCTCTCTGTCAGAACTGTGCATCACGTGTGTGGATTGTGTCTCTGTTCTGTGATAGCATTGCAATAAATCTGTGTAGCTGCTGTGAAAAAGTTTTTCAATCTTTCTATATGCAGTGTGTAATGGTACATTGTAAGGATGATAAAAAATGAATTTGTTTTCTTAGCCAAGCTAAGATGATATGTGACCATACAAAACACAATGTTCAGCCTCCTGAAAACCAACCACAAAGTGTACATTTGAGATGTCAAATGCATACCAGCAGTAGCAATATTCATGTGGGTTTAAGGTATCTGTATTAAGTACAAGTGTGCAGTTTCTTTTGTTCATAGATGTACCTGTGTATTGATTGTTACAAACCAATAAACATTGGTTAGTAGTTGCTACCCTGTTTTTTTGTTTTTTAACTAAAGAACTTTATATAAATCCATGGAGCACTGGAATGGTTAAAAGCATTGCTGTAGTTGTCTATTAATAATTTAGAAAGAATCAAAGTGAGTATACTGTTATATCTGATGTGCACCAGCCACACATTTTATTATAATCTGTCTGGTCAAGCGAGCAATTGCTAGCATTTAGGAAGAACCTATTATATTTTGTTTGTAAAAAAAATTGACAGTTCTTGGATTGAGCCAAATCTTAGATAACACATGTAGAAAGAGTTATTTCAAACTTGACTCTCTACAGTGTCCAGTATAAACCATGGTATAAACCTGGTCTTTGACGTTGTTCCGGGAGGGCAACCCTGCGCACCTATGGAAGTCCTGATTGGTTCCAAGCGGCCAGCATTTTCACGTGTATGCGTGCATTTATAACAGTTATGGAAATGTAATTATTTTAGCTCTAAGTTAAATATTACTTTATTTCCAATAAAGGTCAAAACCCAGAATAAGGCTTCATCCAGGTTTTATTATGCTGATTTAACAAATTCAAGTTGAAAAATTACTTACGTTTCAAATAGATTACAAATTTATTAAATATTGCTGTATTTAATTATTAATACTATATATCTATAATGAAATTATCCTCATTACAAAGTCAGTGACAGGACCTTGTGCGTACCAAACCATTTAATAAAATGGTGGAAATGATAAAACAAGTTCTAACAATAGAGCATCTATAAATGTCCATACAAAAATAGAACAGTTTTATTTCTGATGCTACCCTTGTTTTTTCTTTACAATTTTACAAATACAGTGTATGAGGTATGGCAGCTATGAAAGATGTGAGCACAGCTGTGTGATTATCTGAACCATAGACTGTCTAGTACTGTACACATTTATAAAGAGTCAATAAACTAAAATACATCTTAGCCTGTTGGCAAACATTCCATGAATTACATTTAAAGCAACGTTTAAATGTAAAATATTGCAGAAACATTCACTTTTTAAAATCACTGAAATGTTTAAGCTCCATTTGAGCTTAAAATGTAAAATTAAAATGTCAGTTAAAATTTTACTAATACTTGACTAATACATGACTAAAAAGTCATGGATAGCAACACATTTTGGTTAAATCTTAGAACCAGAAATCTGTGAACCAGCCTGGTAGTTACAACAGGAAGTAGAATGAATTAGTAGTCATTAGTCCATTTTCTCAGCAATCCGACCCATTTTGGTGCGCATGTTTCGTGCAAGGAAGAACCCGACAGTAGCTATGGCCATTAGTACCTCGGCTACCCAGAAGGCCATGTCCCAACTGTGCTGTTTGGCAACTGTGCTGAAGGGATACCCAGCCATAAAAGCCCCCACTGTAACAAAGGGAGTGCTTATTTACACAAATGCATATCTACATGTATATGTATATGTTTGCTTTGTGCAATTTATCATGTATTTTACCATTAGCCATCAGAGCAACAACAGCGTGAGAAGTTCCACAGAAGTTTGAAGGAGCACTTTCACTGGCTATTACACCAAACAAGGCAATTGGTCCGTATGAACAAAATCCAAACAAAGCGCCAAGGAACAAGATCCAGATCTGTCAGTGACATAAAAAGTATTATTAGTGTGCACAACAAATTCTGATGAGCATTCATTAAATTGCATTAAATAGGTCAGACCTCTTTTTCTGAGATACCACTGAGTACTGAGATGGGATGAATGGCTTGAAACCAAAGAGGTGGCTCCTGAAGAAATACAGCTTAAATGCTTGCTCTATTGCTTCAAATATTTTACACAATGGGGACATTAATCTAATGGTAATTACCTGTGGCATTTCAGGTGTAATAGTGACTCTGAAGAGGGACATAGACACATACATTCCAGCCATCATAAAAATAAGAAGGCCATGACGAGGGTTACCATGGGTACCCAGGCCGTGCTAGTAAAATTCAAAGAGAGGACATTAATAACAATAAATGTATCATTTTTCATAGCCTGTGCCTTACCCGTGCCACCGCTCTGTCAGAAATAAAACCAGATGCAAGGCTGCCTACGAAACCTCCCACCTCCAAAGCACTCATGTAGGTACTACCTTTGGAAAAGAGGATGACGTCAGCATTTATAAAAGTTATTCTAATACTGAGCTCATTGCAAGTGCATACCCATGAGAGTTGTCTGGCCTTTCTCTTGCATAAGGAAAAGCTGGCCCCAGTCGGTAGCAGCAGTTTTCACCCCAAACACAACCAAGTACCCAAGAGACAGCACCCATAGGAAAGGGGAGAGGAGGAATTCCTTCAGGGTGCTCTCACTGTTGCCTGATGAAGACAAAACATGCACATTTATATAACAGTAATAATGAATGTATAAAAAACTGCACAGTCCCAAAGGAGATAAATATTTTTTTCCTAGACTTAAGATTATTATTTGTATTTTTAAATATATAAAATCTAAAACAGACACTGTCTTGTAGATTTTGGAATTATATTAGTTTATGTTGTAGCATTTTTTTATGATTGTAAAATTACAAAAAGGCACAGAAGTTATTTTTCTAATATTAATATAAACTTCTGTTGAATCTTTGAATGTATATGTTCAAATACTGGGGAAACTTCAGATTTATGTTTGATGGTGACCTGGGTCTCCGCACTTTCTTAAATTAACTCTACACATTAACTCTGAGTTTGTTTTTGGTGCAACATTTAATTACTTAACAGCTCCAGTATCAGCTGTGTTCTGAATTTGGAAGAAGACTGTCCTTTTTTATGACACATCTCATTTAGTACGTAGTAGTAGAATTAAATTAGTGGCCAGTCTACTCTCTCTGAAACTAGTCTTCTTCTCACCTCCCTTCTTCGTAGCTGCTGATTCAATGCTGGGCAGACCCACATCCTTTGGCTCGTTCTTCACAAACACCACACACACGAAAGAAAAACCTGCACAGATAATGCCGGACATGGAAAGAATAGTCCTCCAGTCGTAGAACTGCAGTAGGATAGTCACCAGGACTGGACCTAGACTCCCAGCCAGATTCATACTGCAGGACAAGACAGACCACCATGTTCCAAACTGGGAGGGCTCATACCACTGAGAAAATGACATGGACAAAAAGCATAGAAATATAAATATTCAATATTGCAGTTTCATTGCAATGCATTAAAACACAAGCGAGAAGCATTTGAAAACTTAGGACTGATTGTAGCATTTGGGCAGACAGCACTGCTTCCAAACCCCCCAATTATATCATGTAGTTAATGTCAGCCAGACATTCCTCAAAGAACATACTCTTCATTGCAACATACAACTAACCCTGTAACTAAGAATCAAACTGGGAATCTCCTGAACAAACCCGTAAGATACATGTGTGAGGTCACATTCTGTGGAGATCAGCAGTTTTTTATCACAAGTTGTTCAGATTGTTTTAGGAAGGAAACCCCTTTAGATCTCCCAAGTCTGTAATCTGAAGCCCTTTAGTACTATGGACACCTGCCAAAGCCTATTTATTCCTCGCCTTTAAACACTTCTACTTTAAAACCACATTGTTTAAATGCCACAAGAAAGACTAAGTGTCCACATTGCCTTTAGTATTTTTTACATTTAAAAAATTTTTAACTTAATTGTTATCACGTGCACTAACACCATCTATTACACGAGCTCAATATTTTTTATAGAGTAAATACCATTTTTGGACACTACACTTGATAGATTGTATCTACCTCCTTGTGTAAGAAAAACTGTAATAACATGTAACTTCATAGCACATACATGATGTAATTATGTGTACTTATATTTAGATAGGGTTAGGGTATGTTTGTACTATGTAGTTTCATGTTATTACAGTTTGTTACACAGTGTTACATTGTACTTAAAGTGTAGCGTAAGTGTTACAGATTTTGTACTAAGACATTTTGTTACCTTGCGCAGAACTTTTCCACATGGAGGCCAGCCGCAGCCTTGTCCCAGACCGTTGATGAACCAGAGCAGTGAGAACATGGATACGGTAGAGGACCAAGAGAAAACTATGTTGATGCCTCCAACTAGGAACAGGCCAATGGAGAAAAGCCAGCGGGCACTGATTCGATCTGATAATACACCACTGATGAACTTACTGATGGCATAGGCCATTGTTTGGCTGCTGGTTATCAGACCTGAGAACACAACAGGAATGTCACAGCTGAAGCAATGAGTTCATGAACAGATACAAGATCTGATTTATTGTCTGTACCCAAAATATAGTATTTGCATGCATGTGTCTTAGACTATGTAGTATTTCTGATTATTTCATTAGTTTGTCAAAAGGATTTTTATTTTGCCAAAAAGGCTTATCCTTTTGCATCATGCAAGCAAAGTAAGACTATAATGCTCTAAACAATAGCTTAAGCAGTGTTGTAAGAAGTTTAATTTAACTAGGCAGGAAAAAGTACCCATGCCTTTATCTTACCCAAGTCATCTTTATCCAGGTCAATCTCCTCCATCACAGATGGCATAACAAATGAAAAGGTCTTCCTATTGAAGAAGTACAACGAGTAGCCAGTGAACATACAGATAAAAATGACCACACGGTAGTAGCCATAGCCAGTGGCCCCCATAATTACAATGGAATAAAAATGGGCTTCAAAAACTTGAGGATAGGAGAGTTCTATGTTTTATCTATGGATCCAATGGCACTAATAAAGTTGCCAGTTGCATTCGTGGACTCAGACTGATGACTGTAACAAAACAAGACCAGCCCCAACTAACTGTTGCCAGCAGTGGTCCTCTGGCAGATCTGAAAAAGCCAGGACACAGGAGGGAACTCCTACATGAGCCTGGAAATAGAAACAGCAAGGGTCAGAAGAGAGAATCAATTCAGGCAGGTAAAAAAAGAACACGATTCTGTCTCAAACAGAAACCTTTTACAGTCGAATATATAGTTCATGAAGTCATTCTGTCTTTCAGCTTGGGGATCTTATCTGGACTGGATTCCCACCGTGCTCGGACAGTTATCACTTTACTGGCCTGGGCTCTGCTTTAGGCTCTGCTCTAGTCAACAACATTGAAAATATCGGATGTCCTTCATAGAGAACCTAAAGCTCAGGGGTTATTTATGGATTCAAATGGGGTTAGACTGACACGCATTTAACTCCTACACAGATGCTACGCGATACTAGACGCACACCAAGTCTCCTGTAGTATGGCCGAGACTCTCCAAATGGTAGGTCCATTAGGCTGTAGTAACTAGCTATATTTCAATGACAGTATGTGAAATAAGCTTTCAACAGATTTGTGCGACGTCTATTATAGTATCTGGCCTAAAAAATAAACGCAATAAACACAACAGATACCGACGATTGAAGCGTTTCGGTAGAATTGGTTTTGCTGTATTGCCGCAACTGCGCACGAGGGAAACGAAACCGGTTACCTCTCCTTCGGGTCCCTCTCGCTCGCTGTGTCCAATCCATCCACACAAACACGGCGGGCGTGGGTTCATGAAACTGCAGCTTCCGTGCGCGCCCCCGCGTCTCGTCTCGAGGCACACACTGCAGTGCACGAGTGGTCACTCAGCAGAGCTAGGCCACGCACAAACGTGATGCTAACGGCTCCGGGTGTTTGAGTTATATGCTCCTGTTTAGTCTCGGGTGCTTTACGCACGTTTTGCTTGGATGCAGAATTTCATTTTGGCACCTTTCAACCAACTGCCTTTAGACATTTGTTCAAGACGAAGTGGTCTTCGAGTTAGCCACTAGTGCCAAGCTAAATATTACACAGCATCAATAACCACCGACTAAAGCTCTGTCAATAAGGCCATAGCACCACAACAAAACTATGGAACACCAAAATGTGAACAAATAGCACTGTGCCACTGCCACAGAACAACATGTTAGGCTAATAATGCGGATAAACACTGAGCTATACAAAATACAGTAGCCTACAACAACTGATGGTTTACTGAGGTTCCCACTGCCACTATAAATCTAGCAAAATTGAGGCTATGTGAAACCACAACAGGATGTCCATGGATGTGATGAAACAGTTCTAATATTTATGCCTTTAAATACAGCAAATGCCCATACACAATATAGACTATAACCTAATATCTAAAGCTGGCACCAAACCTTTTTGAGGGGATTAGGAATTAAATATTAAGGTTAAAGTAGTTAAATGAGTGACCTCCCACACCCTGCACCACAAGAGCAGAGACCAGAGTGTCCCCTGAAAAAGGTCACAGGCCTGAGCTTAGAATTACAGAGGTTAGCATTTTTTATCAGGAGTCTGATTTAGACTCATACGGCTTACGGCTCATTATTTTCATTTCTCAAAAGAAAAGGCTTGTCTGTCAAGAGTAGGTTGTGTAAGAAGCATAGCCTGACAATAGCATCAAAATAATATTATTTATTTGAACATGACTTTAATCTTTTTAATTTTTGGCTCATGAGTAAAGCAACCTTTTGCCACAAGGAGGCGCCAAAGCACAATGATTGGTGGTTGATGTAGCATGAATTAAGTTTAAAAACCAACTCTTTACCACCTTGCATTAACACAATACACAATACATGCACTTATGACAATTGACAATAAAAATCATGGGCATGACGTCGAGACTAGATAATAATGTTTAAAGATGTTTGCACACACATTTTACACTAAATGAAAGCACTGTTCTTTGGTGAGTGACAACTTGATGCAACAGTGATGTTCAAACCTTAACAAGAGACTTTAAACAAAAAGACTTTCTGCATTAATGGGACAAATGTAAGTAAATAAATGATCTATTAGCACAATGATGCAACACACAGTGGAGTGGATAGTTTAGGACAATCTATAAAGTGAATCAACAGTAATTAAGAAAGTAGTGCTTTTCAAACCAGAAATATTAGTCATCTTACATTTATTTGTTTGTCCCTCACTTGATGTTAAGAGAGTGTGCACAGTTAATTATGCTTACCAACTGCCTTTATACACCTTATGCTCTGTCCTGTCTGTTATGTCTATGTTAACTCCACTGTATAAACCTCCATTAATAAATCTCACATCAACATATGGAATAAGATTTAGTGCTTCATAGTGATTCTTTGTAATACTAATTTACAGCAGGTGAGACAGGCTTTCACACAAGAATGAGCTCCACATTAATTAATGGATCAAACATCCACCATACAGCTGGTGCAGTCTGCCGGGACAGTCCCAGTACTCTTCTTTGTAACATTCTTGTTGTTGAATGAAGAACTGCTCTCAGGGGTTAGATATATTTTGAGCAGTTTGACCTGCCGTCTCACTGTAAAGGAAATGTCACTATCTATTTTACAATCAAGTCCTTCAGGATGTCAAAGAGATGACAGAGTGGATGAAAATGATTGTGTAAGCTCATCACCGTCAAATATTTTAAAGACACTTTGTAAAATCATTGTAAAATTGATTGATTGATATTAAGAAATATACATTAAATGAATCATAGGTGGCTGAATACACTGCATAATATCTGTCTTCTGAAGGTAACTGGGACTAAGGGGATATGGAAATGTAGATCACAGGTGCAAAAGTAAGAAACACATAAATAGATAAAAATTTCACAAAAAAGTAAATTTGTCCCATGTGTTACAAGAAGCTGTTGGAGAGTCTGTGGTGCAGCAGGCGTGCTTCCCGAGTTATCAGGCCCACTTGTATTTGTATGCATATGATATAAGTGGTGATCTTATCAAGGCAAGACAAGGCAAGGCAATTTTATTTATCTAGCACAATTCATTCACTGGGCAACTCAAAGTGATTTACAGGAATGAAAGACTATTTACAAGATTTAGAAACATTTTAGAAACATAAGAAATGTTGTAATGTAGGCAGAGCTAAAAGGGAAGGTTTTTAACCTCCTCTTCAACATTGTTAAAGTTGAGGCTGTTCCAGGTTTGTGCTGCATGAAACTTAAACGTGGCTTCACTCTGTTTAGTTCTAACTCTGGGCACGAGCAGAAGGCTCAGAAGCTGCGTATTAACTGGCCTAAAGTGAGCATATAAAGACTGCATAACAAGGGTCCCAAGATAGACCCCTGTGGAACCCCACATTGCAGGTCCATTTGTTCTGATACACAGTTACTAAGCGAAACAAAGTACTTCCTGTCTTCAAGATAAGACTGAAATCATTTAAGGGCAGTTCCAGAGATGCCTATCCATTTCTCTAATCTTTGTGACAGGATTTCATGGTCCACAGTATCGAGTACATAGTCCAACAGAACGAAGACAGAGACTTTGCCCGCGTCAGTGTTCAGACGGATGTCATTTGTGACTTTGATAAGTGCAGTCTCGGTCTGTGATGGGGCCTGAATCATGATTGGAAAGGATCAAAGAAGTTGTTAAGTAATAGAAAGTCATTAAGTTGTTGATATACAACTTTTTCAATGTTTTTCTCTAAAAATGGCAGGTTTGATATGGGTCGATAGTTGTTGAGCTCTGTAGCATCAAGACAGCTCTTCTTTAGGAGAGGCTTGATGACAGCAGTTTTTAAGGCCATTGGAAATGTTCCAGACTGTAAGTAATTATTGACTATATCAGTGAGTTGTGGTAACAAACTACTGATTTTAGAAATCTGAGCAGCACAGCCTTACATAACAGTGAAAAGGAATATCCATCACACAAGCAAGTGGCAATCTGTCATGTTTGACTTATTTCAATATAAAGAGCAAAGAACATAATTACACATAGGCCTAAATTATTGGACAAAGTATGATTACACATTACCCAGCCATTGTTAAATCATGCAGAATAATTACAGGCTGGCCCAATATATAAAATTAACTGATCAAATGAATGAGAAAATCCATCAGAAAGGACCAACACCGAGAGAGTTGAGCAAGTAGCCCGCTGTCTCAAGATAGACGGAGACCTTGTTTCACACACTCATAAAGCATTATTTATAATCATCTCATATCATTTTGGGCTGCCAAAACGTACAGCGGCTAGTGCAATCCATCTCAGTGAAGTATGTAGAAGTATGTGAAACTACAGTCTGTGCAGAGAAATAATAGTGTACCTTACTATTTAGCATGCAAAGTCAGAGTGCGTCCCTCATTTCAGGGATCAAACATGGAGGTGGCTGTTAATGGTTGCCAACAGCACTGAGCCAAGAACAAGAGGGCAATGCTGTTAAAATGACAAGTGACAATGTTCTGCCTCGAGTCCAGCTGCGGTATTGTGACTTTTGAAGCAAGGCATTTTTCCTTCTGACATATTGCACTAAAAAAAGTGTATATTTTGACTACTGAAGTGTATTATCAATGCGGCAATCACGTAATGACACTGTGGTCAGTATGGAATGATTTAAAAGATAGGAGTATAAATGGTCAAAAGGATAACCACAGTGGTACATCTGCTCTCACAAAGATAACTGCTAATTAAAAAAGACATTGAACTTCAGAGAAAATCCATAAACATTGTGACAGTAATGGAGATAGCCAGTTACTTCATAACGATAGAATCAGATCTCTGGATAAGCAAAGTTTAGCATATTGTGTTTATTTAATTTTTTTCTTGTTCAAAACAAACATTGATAATACTAGGCAGACACCAATAATCTACCATTTGTATCTGTGTGCGTGTGTGCACGTGTGTGCGTGCGTGCATTTGTGTGTGTGCACATGTGTGCGTGCGTTTGTGTGTGTATGCGTACGTTTGTGTGTGCACGTGTGTGTGTGCGTGTGTGTGTGTGTGCACGTGTGTGCGTGTGTTTGTGTGTGTGCACATGTGCGTGTGTGCGCGCTTGTGATTGTGTGCGTGTGTGCGTTTGTGTGTGTGCACGTGTGTGCGTGTGTTTGTGTGTGTATGCGTACGTTTGTGTGTGCACGTGTGTGTGTGTGTGTGTTTCTTGGCCCATACAAGAAAACAAACTAAATTTTAAGTGTGAAAAATCATATCTCACAGGTGTGACAGTAACACAGAGAAATACGAGTTAAGTTTACTCACTCAGAGCAACAGCATGTGAGTGGACTTCTAGGGGATATATGGCAATGGCTAAATATTCAAATGGGTTAAGCATAGACAGTGTAAATACATGAGACTTAGGGCTGATGAAAAATTGTCATACAAAAGTGAGGGCTAGACCGACAAGGTTGGCTTTTATTGACTCCTATTAAAAATAAATATTGTTTGTTTTATAAGACAAAAAGTGACACCTTCTGCCACTTGTGACTAACAACTCGCTCACTTTTAAAGTGGGCGGCAGTGGCTCAGTGGTAGAGTGGTCGTCTTTCAACCGGAAGGTAGTGGGTTCGATTCTTGCTCTCCCCACAGTTTATACTGTCGTTGTGTCCTTGGGCAAGACACTTTACCCACCTTGCGTCGTATGCATGTTTATTACATGTATGTGGTGATGGTCGGAGAGGCCGTAGGCGCAAAATGGCTGCCACGTCTCTGTCAGTCTGCCCCAGGGCAACTGTGGCTACAGTTGTAGCTTACCATCACCAGTGTGACTGTGTATGAATGAATAATGGACGGCCATTGAGCGCTTTGAGTCCCTTGGTCCCTCGGGAGAAAAGCGCAATATAAATCCAATCCATTATTATTAAAGTATAAGAATAAATAAAAGGAAGACACAAGTCTATAATGTGTTCCACTAATGCCTTTATAAAGTTCACCAAGAGTTAGTTTGACTAGCTGCTCTGGCTTATGCAGTGTAACCTGTAACACTGTGAAAACCATTACACTGAATATTTATTTTGTTTTAATTCTGGGTCCATATAGTGTTGCTTGCTAAATTCCATGTCTTTCCATAATTTGTTGTGAGTTACACTGTGTGACGTCACAGTGCCACAGTCCAGCTTGTTCACAGCCTCGTGGGTTAGGCAAAATATGTTCTCCAGATCAGCACAAACTGATTTTAAAACAGGAAGTATGCATAGTAAGAAGAAATATTACCAGTTTCATTGAGTATAGATATTCAGCCACAAGTAAGTGTTGTCTGTTAAGTAGAGGCAGGCTTTCCTTTAGAACTGATTATACTCCTGAAGTGTTGTTAATAACCATGAGTGAAAATGTTACGCAGAATAATCTAAGGTAATTTGAGTCAGCAGTGCAATTAGTCATAAATATGGTAGTGTTGATATTGAGAGAACTGTTACTAAAGAAACCAGGCATTAACAAGTCAGTGCAACATGTTCTGGCTGAATCCTCACTTAGAGGAAAATATCAGTTTGATTTCCCGGACCTGTTTTTACCGCTTGATGATGGAGCCATTTACCAAACAGCAGGGACTGTTGGTCTGTCACAAATAACCTGCTCTTCCATCGCTGATATCAAACTGAGCTTCTGAGAGTGCCCCTATGGTGTCACACTGCTCTTTTGAGAGTTATAACCCCTGCAAAGCAATATTTATCTCTATTTGCTTTCAACATGAGCACCATTTCCTACACATAATCCCAATTCAACTCAGATCAATGACATACGGGACATATTAAACCCAGGATGTGAGGGTGCTGCCGAAAAGCCGGGTTTGTAATATTTTCCATGAAGCAATAATGAAGGCAGATGTTGTTGTGAAGGCCTAAACATAAAAACTACAACTTGGTGGTGTTTATTGAATGGCCCGGCAGCTGTGCACGACAATTTGTCACAGCAAAGGGTTGGAGATGAAGGCTAACATTGCAGATCTAATAAATGATATAAGAGGCTCGTCTCCCTGTGACTTGATTTATAGTGGGTCGCACAATATAAACTAACTAAACTAAACTAAAAGTGTCCACTGAGGAGAAAATAACAAGCATAAACAAGTCCAAGGCCATCACTTTGCAATCATCTACAGCAGGGGTCTTAAACTCAAATTACTTGGGGGCAGCAGGAGGCAGAGTCTGGGTGAGGCTGGGCCAGATCAGGTATTCCACAAAAAAAGCTTTGTTAAACCCTCTTAAACGTCATTATTAACAGCTCTTTAACTTCAATGGGTTCTTCTGAACCTGAGCTATCCTGAACTTAAATGAAACATTGAAGAACACGAATGAGCTGGCTGAGTGGCCCCATTGGATGTCCACTCCCCTCGGTGATATTGTCAACATAACATCGGCGTTAATTTGCAGATTCGTCATGATAACAAATCCACATGGATAGTGCCGGTCAAATTGCCATCAACTTTCAAACAAATCAACCCATTTCAGGCCCTTCCACACACAACGTGTTAACGTGTCATTCATATAAAACGCGCAGGGCGCACTAAAATTAAACTTTCATAACGTCCTGTGGGCCACACAATATCATCTTGCGGCCCGCAGTTGGCCCCTAGGCTGCGAGTTTGAGACCCCTGATCTACATCAAGAGCATTGCACCAATTCATTCAACACAGCCCATGTTGTGCGTGTGCATGTCACACCACACAACAGTTTCAATTTAGAGCAAGGCAGAGGAGGCACCAGAGGCTGGTGGGGTGTGGAGCGAATGCAGGGGTCCTTGCAAAGTCCTTCTGCGGAGGAGCGCTCACTTAATTACTGCCATTATTTCCCTATGGTCTCCTCTACACATTGAGGTTTGAGTGCAAGGGACCACATAATAAACATCAGCTTGTTTGTGTGCTTACATCGTGGGAGGATGTGGACAAGCCCAGGGTTTTATTAAAGGCACTACTTCTTGGTATTTAACTTTAGAGAAACATTATATGCTGCCCGGTGGTTAAAGGTGGCATTGGGATAGTACAGCAGTTTTTATGACGCAACTGAAAACTGGATGCATAGATGCAAACTGTACTGTGTTAAATTAGATGCTGAGATGTGAATGTCTGCCTTCTAGGAAGATGTTAATGATGTTTAGCTCTGAATTTCTTTGTTGCAGACGTTTATATTGAACACATCTTTTTTTTTCCAATAGAGAATGCGTTATAGTGAGGAGGTATTATTTTATGATTGTCTTCTCTTGATCTTATTCATTGCATACATGCCATACTCAAGCCTAAAGGACAAACTCAACACAAACCTGTATTTGTTAATATGTTGGCCTGTTCACAAACCACATAGACCAACCAGCCAATCAGAGCATCCCTTATTCAATTGGCAGCAGACGCCCTTGTATCCGAGTATGTGATTGGTGAAAGCTTGAGTCATGAGCAGATTGTTCTTCTTCTTTACCGTCAATGATTTTAATCCTGGATGAGACTTAAAGGACATGATTGATTGATGATTAAATTGTTTTTCTCAATTAAAACCACAAAGTCCCACATTGAATATAAATGTTTTAATATTGCAATAAAATTAAATATATTTATCATCTTAAAGAATCCAAAATAACCTCTAATTCAAAAACCTGACAAAACATAAATATTTAATTCAAAGTTTTTTATGTTCACTGTAGTAAAATGTTTTGTTTTTTATGAAGTATTTTACAGCACATACAGTTAGCCTTCCTTCTTTGTGACTCAATACAAAAAGGGTTAGACTTTATAAACAAAATATCAAGCATCTATCATTATTTTGGATACGGTAGTGTAGAAGCTATAGCTCATTTTATAAACTGATTCTGCTGAGGAGGCAGGTACAGCCAGTTCATGTTGTTGAGGTTTTTTTTAGAACTGTCTCATCACTGAGATTTTGAGCAGCTGCGTATCTGACCCACACTACATGCAAAGAAGGAGCACTTGTGTCTTAAATATTTCTTACATTCAAAACACATTCCAACTGTATACTTGACCTAATTAATTAGGTTTCCTTGTCAAATAAAATCAATCGAATAAAGGTCATGTTTGATTAAAGAGAGAGTCCATTATCAGTGCCTGAACTAGGACTGACTGACACAACAAATACAGGAAATCAAAACCAGCTTATGATATGCATAAGGAATGCTGCACATTATTTATTGAAGTGCTTTTGATTTAAAGATTCATGGCTCCCACTTCCAGTGGCCGCACCTAGGAGTCTTAAACTATGACGAATCAACATGGACAATTATTGAATAATTAAGAGAGGCCATTTGGTCCATTAATATTTCATCCTGCAATATAAAATAACCTTGAGTCAAGCCTCAGCTAAACAGGGCTCAGTGTTTGTGGTTCTGCAGTGGGCTTAATATCAGCAAATGACTGACTTGTGAAGTTGAAGTTTTAATGGTATGAAATGTAGAGTATTTTAAACTATGTTGGCTTGACAAACTAGCGACTGTCTCCCTGAAAATGGCTATGCTGCTTAAAGGCTGCAAAAACCTGTCATTAGCTCCAGCAACAACAATATGGCAGCCTTGTCACAATCACTTTAGTTAAAGGGCATTTTTTATACATTTAAAATGATTTCATGATGCTTTTAACTGTATTTGCAAATCTTTTTCCTTATAGGATATCACATTATTAAGTAAAACTGGACGTATGGTCAACTAAGGTTAGCTACCTAACAAGCCTATAACTTTGCACATCAATATGATAATACACCTAGTGTTTTCGCTGGAACAGTCCTGTTGTTAAGCTCCCTATCTAGTGTATGGAGGGATATCTGCAAAAACACAAAAATGTCCCAGTTTTTGTCAATAATTATCCCAAAGCAACACACTTTGCTTGTAAGTCATTTGTCAGTAGACTTTCTGTGTCAATCACAGAGTTGTCATGGTTAAAGTAATACAAACCAATTGTAAAAGATTAACAGCTCAATAACTCAATAGTGATTGGTCCCTTTACATGCTTAAGTGTGTGGATATGGCTAAGCGTCCCTTCTCCAGCTTTCAATTTGCCATTTACTAACAATCTTTCAGAACAATACAACTGTTTGCTTTTAGGAAACCACATGTTAGTTACATGTTAATATAATAAATGATGTTTCTCAATGCAATCAGTTGCAAAACCATCAGTTGTTGTTGTGTTTACTTGTTTATATTGATTTTGCAGAGCGTTTTCCATTATGGAATTTCAGTTAATGTGCTGTCCTTTGATTTGTGTGTATAACATTAAAGTGTCCTAGTTTTGAGGTTTAAAAATCTGGTCACCCTAAATAGGCCTATACTACAATGAACAAATATTTAACATTTAACACTTTTGTTTTTGCCCCCATTTTTCACGAGCTGAACTCAAAAATCTAACACTTTTTCTTTGTACACAGAAGGCCTATTTCTATCAAATATTGTTAACAAATCTATCCAAATCTGTGTTAGTGAGCACTGTTGCTGAGATAATCCATCCACCTCAGACGTGTGGCATATCAAGATGCTAATTAGAGAGCATGATTATTGCACAAGTGGGTCTTATGCTGGCCACAATAAAAGGCCAAACTGAAATGTGCAGTTTTATCTCACAGCACAATGCCACAGATTTTTGGCTGACAGCAAGAATGTCCACCATAGCTGTTACCTGTGAATTTAACGTTCATTTCTCTACAATCTCTACAATAGGTGTCTCTACAATAGGTGCACGTGGCAGAGTGGTTAGCACTCCTGCCTTACAGCAAGTGGTTAGCACTCCTGCCTTACAGCAAGAAGGTCGTGAGTTCAAAACCCGGCCGACTCAAACATTCTCGGCCGACTCCGGTCTTTCTGTGAGGAGTCTGCATGTCCTCCGCGTGTTACTGTGGGTTCTCTCCGGGTACTCCAGCTTCCTCCCACCGTCCAAAGACATGCATGTTTAGGTTAATTGGCAACTCTACCGTGTCCCTAGTGAATGAATGTGAGAGTGAATGGTTGTTTGTCTCTGTTTGTCTCTATATATCAGCCCTGGGACTAACTGGCCACTGTCCAGGGTGTACCCCGCCTCAGGCCCAAAGCTGCTGGGATAGGCTCCAGTCACCCGCAACCCCTAACGGGACAAAGCGGTAGAAAATGAATGAATGAATGAATTCTCTACAATAAGTCTACAAAGGCAGATGACAGACAGCGTGTATGGCATTGTTTGGGTGAGCGGTATATTGATGCCAATGTTATGGTGGACATAAAGTAGGGGCAGGCGTATGTTATGGCCAATGAACACAGGTGCATTTTATTGATGGCAATGCACAGAGATACAGTGACAAAAAATTGAGGCCCATTGTTGTGCCATTCATCCACAGATTGGAGAATACAACAGCGTGTCCCAGTTACTGCTAATATCCAGCAACTTGGCACAGCCACTGAAGAGGAGTGGACAAACATTCCACAGGCCACAATCAAAAACCTGATCAACTCTATGTAAAGGAGATGTGTTGCACTGCCTGAGGCAAATGGTCGTCACATCAGATACTGACCGGTTTTCGGCTCACAGATTTGTGAACAATATTTGAGAGAAATAGGCCTTTTGTGTACATAGAAAGAGTCTTAGATCTTTGAGTTGAGCTAATTAAAAATGAGGGCAAAAAAAAAAATCAGTATATAATAACATTTGTAATATAATGAAACTAACCAAACAAAACTACTGGTGGCTCAGGAAACCTTAACATGTGCAAATCTGTTAGTCTGTCCTCTCTTTTACATCTCTCCTCTTCACAAGCAGTATTCCACGATGTTTGTAGATGGGTATATGGTAACTTGGGACAGAAAGCAGGACGTTTCAGTGACAGAGTGAAGAGTGCCTATAACTCGGACGTGTTTGTGATCTCACTGTTGGTTTTCCAGCACAAACCCTGCAGCCTGAGCCTCAGAATACCAATAGGCTGTGCTAGTGATTTGTTTGGTGGTTTGGGAAAGCCATGCTCCAAGGCTCTTTGTAAAGGATGAATTAACACACATTGTACGCTGCCCATTGAGACACCCAGAGACAAAATAGCGGACCGTTCAGCCTGGCTCAACCATTTATTTTCCCCCCGTGAAACTCCTCTTTTCTTTACCCTCTATCTCTAAGCCCCATTCACCTCCTTTGCTACAGTTTGTGTTGTCTAGTAACAGTAGAAATAGAAGTAGCTATGTGATGCTTCCCATTAAGGATTTTGTCTGCTATGCAATAACTCAGATAATAAAATAACCCACACAGGCCAAACAATGCATATTAGAAGAGCAGCCACCTTTCAGAGGAAATACTGTGACTGCACGCCTGGATCTTTATGTATCTACCTTGGTTTAATCAAACTCCCACAGCTTTAACAAGCAGTATTTTTCTATTTTTAGAGAATCTGGTTTGCGTGCTTGTAGTTTTCTGACGCACTTGCTTCAGGATGAAGATTAGTGAGCACGGTTTTCGCCCTAAATGTTGCCTTCTCCCCTCTGGAGGGTAACTTCAGGAGATGTGGAAGTCTGTCAGCCTGCTCTCAGGTCCCCAGGCGCTCTGACCTACTTGTTCCTCTGGCAGGAAGACTTTGCTGAGGCAAGGATTCAGTGGTGAAGAAACATTTCTGTATAAAAATAATGATGGCATATTTCAGCAAAGTCAAAGCATTTAAATGAGAGAGCAAACAGCACAATTAGTTTTGTATTCTGTATATGCCTATTAACTCGCAAAATCAGGACAAAACTATCAACATGAATAACAGAATAATAATGAATATTTTTTTTAGTTTGTTTGTTTTTTTTATTTGTTTTACTGATTAGCAGGCTGTGTGACTGTTGCGCAGATCCCAATCAGAATGCTGATTGTGTTTTAAACTCAGGGCACAATGCATATTCATTAAGGCACACAAAAGAGAGCACAATGGTTCTCTTTATCCACCTTGAGCACAATACAAAAGCTGTTCACATCTAACTTCCAAGTCGCAGTGGTTAGGGCTTCAAATTTAGAGTTTAACATTATTTTTTGGCAAAAGCCAGCTGTGGTTTTGATGAAGCTGCAGGCAATAAACATCTGCATAAAAACATTAATTTACATTGCAAAGCGCAGTAAATCAAAAACAATTGCGTCCAGGATTAGCAATGTTAGCCATATGTCTCCTACATATCTTTGTTGATGCCATTTACAAACTTGTTAACAATTCTTAGTTTAAGGCACAGCACCCCTCTCCCCCTACACCTCAACTCCTGGTGAATGCCTCCTTAACACACTCTTTTATTTTTAAATGTTGTTGGCTATTCACTCCTCCTTGAACTGCAACCTTATTGTTGTGGAGGGGTTTGAGTGCCCGAATGATCCTAGGAGCTATGTTGTCGGGGGCTGTATGCCCCTGGTAGGGTCTCCCAATGCAAACAGGTCCTAGGTGACGGGCCAGACAAAGAGCGGTTAAAAACCTTTTATGGAGCCGGCTGGGTCTTTCCACACTGGACCCGGCCGGGCTCAGCCCGAAGGAGCGACGTGGGGCCGACCTCCCATGGGCCCACCACATGCGGGAGGAGCCGTAAGGGGCTGTAGCAATGTGGATGGGGTGGAAGTCGAGGCCTCTGCCTTCGACTGCCACCTCATCCCCGGACACGGAATCTGGCGCTAGGGAAATGGAATGTCACCTCGCTGGCGGGGAAGAAGCCTGAGCTTGTGCGGGAAGTTGAGAGATACCAACTAGAGATGGTCGAACTCACTTCCATGCACAGCTTGGGCTCTGGAACCCAAATCCTCGAGAGAGGCTGGACTCTCCACTACTCTGGAGTTGCCTGCGATGAGAGGCGGCGGGCCGGTGTGGGTTTGCTCATTGCCCCCCGGCTCAGCCGCCATGTGTTGGAGTTCACCCCGGTGAACGAGAAGGTCGCTTCCCTGCGCCTTCGGGTCGGGGATAGGCCTCTCATTGTTGTTTGTGTTTACAGACCAAATGGCAGTGCAGAGTACCCGGCCTTCTTGGAGTCTCTGGGAGGGGTGCTGGAAAGTGCTCCGACCGGGGACTCCGTCATTCTGCTGGGTGTCTTCAACGCTCACGTGGGCAGCGACAGTGACACCTGGAGAGGCGTGATTGGGGCCGTTCTGTTATCCGTGTTCTGTTATTGGACTTCTGTGCTAGTCACAGTTTGTTCATAACAAACATCATGTTCAAGCATAAGGGTGTCCACCAGTGCATGTGGCACCAGGGCACCCTAGGCTGGAGGTCGATGATCGACTTTGTAGTTGTTTCATCTGACCTCTGGGCGTATCTCTTGGACCCTCGGGTGAAGAGAGGGGCGGAGTTGTCAACTGATCACCACCTGGCAGTGAGTTGGATCCGATGCAGTGCATGTTAGACTCCAGCAGGGCTGTGCGTGAGATTGACAGATGGATTGGTGCAGCTTCTGCAGTAATGCGGTCGATGTACCGGTCTGTTGTGGTGAAGAAGGAGCTGAGCTGTAAGGCAAAGCTCTTGATTTACCGGTCAATCTACATTCCTATTCTCACCTATGGTCATGAGCTTTGAGTCATGACTGAAAGAACAAGATCCCGGATACAAGCGGCCGAAATGAGCTTTTTCCGCAGGGTGGCGGGGCGCTCCCTTAGAGATAGGGTGAGGAGCTCGGTCTCTCGGGAGGAGCTCAAAGTAGCGCCGCTGCTCCATCACATCGAGAGGAGCCAGCTGAGGTGGCTCAGGCATCTGTTTCGGATGCCTCGGGCATGTCCCACCGGGAGGAGACCCAGGGGAAGACCTAGGACACGCTGGAGGGACTATGTTGTCTCTAGGCTGGCCTGGGAACGCCTCAGTATCCCCCTGGAAGAGCTGGAGGAAGTGTCTAGGAAGAGGGGAAGTCTGGGCGTCTCTGCTTAGACTGCTGCCCCCGCGACTCGGCCCCGGATAAGCGGTAGAAGATGGATGGATGGTTGGCTATTCACACAGACTAAGCAATTTTAATCACTTTTGCTGTGTACACTCCCCACCACTCAGATAATCTGGATATTCTGAAAAAACGGTAGAGGACGTTTAAGGACAGACAAAAGTGGGGACAATGACAAAAAAGATGACAGCGTTTGACTCCTAGGCTGGATGGGACCTTTTGGTGTGGAGTTTGCATGTTCTCCTAATGTTTGGTGGGTTTTCTGCAAGTACTCTGGTTCCCCCCACCAACAACAAAAACATGCTGGGCGCCCCCTAGTTGCAGCTGATGATGAGGAATTTCTTCACGGGAAATCAGCTGCTGAGTTCTTGCATTCTTGCAATTTGTGAGTTTTAAAACTCACAGAAATTAATCTCATCATTATAAGAGCTTTGTGATTTTGACTAATATGTGTTTGAAATAATAGTTTTGCAGTTATGGGCATGTTGAAGGGTTGACAACTTGGATTGCTCAGATTAGATAAACATCCAATTACCTTGGTTGATACTGGAAGATGGATTACCCAATCACCTCTGTGTAACTGAACTTAGTAGGATTTTCTGTTGAAACCCTTTCAAATGACTCTGTGTGAAAGACTTGGTGGCCAGTCAGGTTACAATCTACTTCCGTCACTTCCTAAACTCTAATGTTGACAGAGATTGTTTCAAAGTAAAAATGCATTGGGCAAAACAATATAAATAAAAGGCGCTTACAAAATGTCAGCAAGAGAGCAGGAAAATTCAAAAGAAGACAAAGAAGTTGTAAAGGTTGCCAATCAGCAGGCGCAATATTAAAAGTCAGATGTTTAGAAAAAATGATGTGTGCAGAGCAGCGTTACACTGCATTACAGCTAATGTGGCTAAGCTATTTTGCTAATGACTGTTCATTGGTGCAGCAGATGTGGCACGCCATTGGTGATGAAATCCCAAATTTCCTGTTAGTTGAATTGGATTGACCTCAATTTAAAATCAAAATCATGTAATGAATGAATGAAGTCTAATGATTGGGCATACTTTTAAGTCTGCCATTATTTTTTCCTGTACAGCATTCATACAGTCATATGCTCTTTCTTTCTTTCTTTCTTTTCATGTTGTCCACCAATTACTCTGCTGCTACATGATGCATAGCCGCAATCCTTTATTTAGTAAAGGTTAGACTCAAGAATGTTGGATTACCCTCCTTGGCTTAGCATTTTTTTCTAAATGTCACAGCTTTCAAAAAGAGGAAAAGTCGCACTTAATGGCTCCCCAGGGCCCAGCTTTCAAAATCAAAAATTTCTTAATGGCGTCCTGCACATTTGGAAGGTGAGGAGTTGTTTAGAGTAAAAAAACACTGCAGAGGATCAGATTAATTCATAAAAGTATAGCGATGTGTGTATCATATTTAGATGCTAGTGCCCCATTCTCTTTTTTTAGATACAATTGGAAAATGAAGGTGAAGTGCGGCAGGAGGAGAGATAGCACAAGCTGGACGAGGGAACGGGGAGGAGGGTTTTGTGGCAAATAAGCTGTCCTCTCTTCTCCCACGGCTCACACAGTCTGCGAGCAACATAGCACAGCAAGAGCACATTAGCCCCATCTATACATATGGACTCATTCATTCAGGGATGGAGCGAATGGCAGCCTTTACGAGCATCAGAGTGTTGAAAATGTTCTTTCAATGATGAGATGATTTGAGCAGCACGGGAGGAGGCAGAGAAGTGGATGCTGAGCTGCTCCAGCCTGCGATTAAGGTACGTCTAAAGATTTCTTTTTCCCATGATGTGTCAGTGAATTATTCAGTCGGTTTAGCATTGCCAGGCAGGTGAGATAAACCTTTATGTGTGTTTGGTTCAACTCCAGACAACTTCAAAAGGTCTAGGGTGCTTGGGATGAGAAACAAAATGACATGTCTTAGATTGATTTGTTTCTAATACAGTTTCAGCTGCTTTACAAATGCAAGATCTGATTACAAATAGTGTGCCTCATTGTAGAGCCACACTTTCCATGACTGCAATAGCTGAGAATCGTGTTCTAAAATGCTTGCTGCATCTTTTACATTCACCTTCCACAAACACACTTCTTTCAACAAGATGAGATCATGACAACTGTTCCATATGCAGTAGTTGCTTTTAATTGTAGTTTATTATAGAGATGCTGTAATAAAGACAAGAAAAATAAATTGCTAGACAACCATGACATTTGATTTTACTGATGTTTTTGGAATGGCATATAACAAATAAGCTGTTTGATTTTGCACTTTGAGTGAACTACACTGAATAAATAAGGGGACAATAACACTTTGCAGCAGCCATGCAGGCGTTCTGTGTTGTTTTCATCTGCACATTACCCCCATGCTATTGATGTACGTAGCAGAAAAGTGCCTTTAAGTTTGTGTGTTGTTTTGCCACACTTAAAAGCCTGTTCACATCAGACACTGATTCGCACTTGAAGTGGAGGGAATGCTGCATGAGCAGATCAATACACACAGCGACTGGAGCGCCAAAGCAGAGCTATCGCCCAACGAGGCAGCATGCTGACTCCTCTGAAGTCCCATTCAACTCTCATCTCTCATGTCAGACGTAGAGAGGACAGTGGGCACTATTGTCCAACAAGAAACTCGCAGTCAGGCTATATGATCCTGTGAGAATGAACCATATCTTTTTTTTTTTTTTAATTTTTACTTATGGTCAACAAAAGAAAAAAAAGAAAAGAATACAATATTTTCCACCTAAAAATATGTTTTTACATGTTTTTAAAAAAATATGTATATACATGTTTTTTAACTGTGTAACATGGTGGTCTACTCACATATAATAATAATAGTCATAACTAAGGCTGTTAAACTAAAGTATTAGTATATGAGTGCAAGACTTTATATTATACAGTTATTGCCTAAATGAGTACAATGCAAAAGTAAAACTGTGACCAGAGCAGAAATGATAGGCCTTTCAATATCAAAACAGAAGAACCAGAAGTCCCATGTTAAAAGTTAAAAGTGGACTATGCAACATTTCAATGAAATTCTTGAACTTCTATTTTAGTGCTCAAGTGCAATAAAAGTCAACCCAGGTGTATTCTGTTTTATTTCTGAGCTTTTATTGGCTGAAATGATGCCATCCGCAACTCAATTTCCTCAAATGACATGAAGTAAGCCCCAAGTCAAACGTGAAAACTCTACTTCACAAGTTGCAAGAATTTCCTTTTCAGATTGCACTTGCACCTATTACTCTGCATTGCTGTTTTAAATCAGTGGGGCATTTTCCCACACATGTTCATATGTGCAGTGCACGCTTGGCAACTGTTTCTTTGACAGTTATTGTCTGTATTATCTTGTCAGGGCATTTGCTACACTAGTTATTTGTTAGCTATTGTGTTTGCTTTATCTATCCCGCTCATAGGGTGTTAACAACTAATGCATTCCAGTGCTTTGTTTCCCAAACACAGGGTGGAGACCCAAAAGTGTGTCTGCCTGGGTTTCCAAAAATCTTACTTAAACTTACAAAAATTGTTTGTGACAGGCAACAGGCTTTTGATGAAAAATTAGCTACAGATGTGCTCATTTTTCAGAGAATATGTATACACAAAAACTCATAGTTAGTGATTGTGTGAAGCCATTTAATGTGAAACAACTGTGTTTACTCTTTTTAAATCATAATGGCAATAGAAACTATAAATTCTTAGCTGTGTTGCATGAACTGTATGTTTGAGATCTCCCCAGAGTGGCTCAATAATATTGAGGTCAGGAGACTGAGGCCAGTCCAGAACCTTCACTTTATGATGCTGTAGCCAATGACAGGTCAACTTGGCTTTGGATCGTTGTCCAAGTACGTCCCATGCACAGCTCCCGGGCTGATGAGTGCAAATGTTTCTTCAGTATTTTCACATAACATGCTGCATTCCATCTTTTCCTGTGTCTTTGTAGCTCACACATCCCCAAAACATCATGGTGTACCTTTCATTGCAGGCCTTGTTGATTCCTCTCTAAATGTAACGTTTATGGTCGTTGACAAAAAGTAAAATTTGACTTCTGCAACAAATGACTTTGTTACAGAAGTTTTGAGGCCTGTCTTTGTGATATATGGCTTTCTTTCACTATGCAGCCCATTTTTCTTCAAGTACCTCTTTATTGTGGATCTTGCGTTCTTTCAGAGAGTCCTGTATTTCATTTTAAGTTATTTGTGGGTTTTCTTTAAATCTCGAACAATTTTCTTGGCAGTTGTGGCTAAAATATTTGTTGTTCTACATGACCTTGGTTTGGTTTCAACAGAATTTCTCATTCTCTACTTCTTAATGAAAGTTTGAACACTGCTGATTGACATTTTCAATTCACTCTCAATATCTTTTTATATCTCATTCCTGTTTTATACAGTTCAATTACTTTTTTCTGCAGATTCTTTGACAATATTTTTGCTTTCCCCATGCCTAAGAATACAGAAGCGTCAGTGCAGCACTGGATGAAAGATGCAAGGGTCTGTCAGGAGCCCAGAAACTCATTGACCTTTTATACACACACTGATTACAAACAAACAGATCACAGGTGAGGATGGTTACCTTTAGAATCCATTCAAACCTGTTTGTGTCGACTTGTGTGTATGTTATCAGGCCAAAATCACCAGGATATGTAAACTTTTTATCAGGGTCATTTGGGTAGTTTCTGTTGTCATTATGATTTAAAAAGAGTAAACACAGTTGTTTGACAATAACTGGCTTCATCCAACCACTAACTATGAGAAAAAAACATATTCTCTAAAAAATGGCCCAAAAAAATCATAAATTCTGCATGGGTATGTAAACTTATGAGCGCAACTGTACTTGCCAGGAATGAAACTATACTAAAAACTAATAAAGGAAGATGTATGTGTAGGTTCTCAGTCATCCAGGTTATCTTGAAGAAAATGTTTAAACAAAGGCATCGGAATGTGGGTTTCAAGGTGAAGATGCTTGATTCCTCATTCTCTCATTCTGAGAAACATTTTCAATTTTGTTTCTCAGAAACGAGTTCAAATAGTACGAGAGCTAAGCTTATATCTCTCAGAGGGAGGGGTTAAACCTGAAACTAACTGTGATTGGACCAGACTGTTCTGATTACATTGTCATTGAGAGGCGAGGCCAGGTGGTTTGAGAGAAGAGTAAATACATTTTAGTTAAAATGGGAAAGCCCTCACTGAACCTGCCAGCTTTTAAAAAAAACAAAATCAAACAGTTTCACTCTAGAAGGACCTGAAGGTCATTATCACCTGAGGGAAACAGTTATGATAATTGTTCACAGGAGCATAATGACTCCCCAATCAGGACTCACACTGCCCATTCAACTCTTAACAACAATGAAACCAGACCAGCCTAGTCCAATCAGAAATAGTTTCCGGTTTTACCCTTCCCTCTGAGCGATAGAAACTCATTTCTTGTACTAGTTGAACTCAGAATTGCCTCGGAATGTCTTCACCTTACAACCTACGTTGTTATAGCCTTTTCTTCACTAATTAAGGAACAAAACTAAGAACAAAAATGACCAAAACAATGCTTTTTTTAAAAAAAAAAAAAAAAACATTGTAAAAATTAGGTCACAAATCTTAAGATCATTTGAAATATGGGTCTCCTGAAAAGAAAAGTTTGGAAAACACTAGACTAGTCAATACTGATACTGTATGAACAATATATTTTGAATGAACATTCAACACACACAAACAACATAAGACAATAGAACCGGCGGTGCATGGATTGCAGCTGATTTAGCATTGTTTAAGATGCAGCAAAACTAGGTGCTGGGGTGGGGGTGGGTTGTAAATGCTTCTAAGAAAAAAATATTTGACCGGAGAGAGTATTAATAATCATTTAAAGTGAGTTCCTTGTACTGTATCTCTTATGTTCTGTTAAATGCACACTCATTTATATGCATATGCAACTCTACATTCACCATCAAGCAGAGAACGTTGACTTCTAACAGAATCTATAATAAGTCACAGCAATGATTTTGTTAAAACATGGGCAAAAGTGAGATCCACACCTCCCCGAAACAAACAGCACAAGTGTCACCGTCTTTAGCTGCCGTGTGACTGGTGTGATTCTCCCGAACAGGAACAATCTGCACTACGTCATGCTTTACTTTTGTGGAAACATGTGTCATGGCTGGCTATAACAGAAGCTGCACAGGGCAATGCAATCAGTTTAGGACTGTTTGCTGATTGTGACTTTGAATGTTCTTGTATAATTATGTGGAAGAGACTCTGTGGGAGGGCAGTCAATGAAATGCATGCTAGTTTATTCATATTTACATGTGTGTATACTGCCATATATTCAGGCATTTCAGACATGTCCACCCCAGTTTTTTTATTTCCTGCATTTCCTATTTCCCTATATTCATTTCTAATTATGTCATTGTCAGGAAAATGATGTCACTCGGAGGCACAAACCCAGGGCTTCTCCATTAAGTGTGAGAATAGTTATTTCCTGCTTTGATCATAAGAGTAATTGGATTAAGGTAATTACACAGCCGGCAGACTTTTACACTTGTGCGCTGGTGTTGTGGTGTTTGATTGCACCGATTGCCACGTCCCTCTGGCCACACAACAGTGTCAGAAGAACGTCATGGTCGTACAGCTGTCTTAACACAATTATTACTTTGATTAGGATCTGTAAATTGATTCCAGGGTAAAACATAAATAAACAAAAATATTATCAAAGACGAATCAGCTTTATCAAATTACACTTCTTGTTCATGCAGTAATGAGATTTTTGCTAACAAAATGAGGCCTAGTCCTGATGCTTTGATAGGAGTTAATGTTTAGTTCCAAAATGTAATGTGAATGTGTAATGTGACTCTTTAAGTTGGTCAAAAATAAAGCTTCAAGTTTAAGGCGGTGTTTGGTATAAAATGTTGTCATAAAAGTACAATACCAATTCTTCCAAATGAATGAATGTTGTTGGGGATTTACAATCACTTGTATAATGGTTGCATTTGTGTTACTGGCCTCTTCATTTGGCTACATGAGCAAGTGATTGAAAGAAAGGACTGTGAGCGAGACACTTCAAATCCATTTTACATCAGCACCATTTTGCTTCACCTTCATAGAGGTTTATGTCCTCACTGTCAGGCCTGTACTTTACTTTGCCCTGACACTAATTCATGATTACAGAAATTTACTACCCTGCTATTTTACTCACAAGCATTTTTTGTGGTTAAAGCCCTTGTGTTATTTAATGCAAACAGTATGCCTGTGAAACTGCAGTATAACTTGAAACTGATCAATAGTGGGCAGTACCTTTTTCATGTAGGATTTCAACTGAGAAAGTGTATTGTTCTGCTAAGATGTAATGGCATCCTTTTTGATTTAAAGATTATGTCACAGACAAAACTGTAGTTGTTCCAGAAGTAGGTGGCAGTAAAACTGGCTCTAGTCACCTGATTCAGTTTGTTCACTTCTTGTGTTGTGCCGCTTCAAAGCCTGTAGCATCGTAGAAACAGGAGCAGGTGAGAGGACTAGCAGCAGAATTTTGGATGAGTTGACGTTATTGAGGACTTTTGATCAAATGCTTTAGATGTGATTAAACATAAATGAGTGTTTCCTCCAGCGCCAAATGTCTATTGGCACTCTGTTTTAAAGGTGGAAAAAGACTGTTTTTTAAATAATACTGATGACTCAAAGTAACAACCTTCTTCATGACCATATCTACACCTTACAGATTTCACAAGGGACTGGGGACAAAAGGGGATGAGACAAGGGTGTCTATCTTGCCTGTGCAGCATTTTAGTTTTCCAGGTTAGTCCTGTCTAAAAAAAAGTTCCTGTTTTCTATGTCCTGTCTACACACACATACTGTAAATGCTAGCCAAACAACACCTGAACATTTGTAAAAGTCATGTCAGACACAGCTGTCCAGTACAGCAACCTCTCTGTGCCACGAGACATCCTCGACAAGATTGGCTGGAAAAGGAGGATTTCTTTTGTGTTGAATGATTGTTAACTGTCTATTTGTATCGTTAAACACCTGGTCATCATCGATGACTTGCTAGAGTGGCAGTTGATGAATCATTGGTCACGAAGATGTGTATTATTCTATTTCAGTGTTGATTTTGCCATTATTCTTTTAATTGAAGCCTATTGTGTTACTTGTCACATGGTTGACGACCCCAAACTTGTGGATTTTATATAACACTGACTAATTTCATCCCAACAAAGGTTCTCATTATTTTAAAAGAAGAAATGCATCATGTTGAACTTTAGATTGTATTCCCCATCATCCACAAAACGTATACAATCCTATAACAGCTTATCCAAGAAACATATTTTAATATAAAACAGCCATCTCTGCTGTTGAGTTTTCCTCTGTGGAGCTGCGAAATGTATTGTTGGCAGTCTGCGATCCAGCACTCATTAACACGTTCACTGAAATGTTCGACTTCACACCATTTGTACTTGTAAACATCTTCACCATAAAAAGCTGTGATTTCAAACTCCCACATAATTAAACTCGTCAAGTATCTGTCATTTATTTATTTATTTTAATAAGGAACTTTTGCAGTGGAAGCCAGGAATTTAAAAGGTTACATAAGAAGACTTTTCTACATGTGCAAAGAGAAAGAAAGTGCATGCAACACATGTTTTTCAAAAGGTAAAATGTTGCATATCATATCAGTTCACTGGTAGATTTTCTTGCGTCTGACACTGGAGTCAAGAATAACATTTCTAAATATAACTCACACACATAACTCATACATGTTCTTCTGATAATTGTTATCATTATTGAATTACCCCCACTCACATAGATGTCTCATTTCTAGGAGTGACCCAAACAAAGAAGGGTCACACATGAAAAGACAGTGAATTACAAGAGCAGAATTGAAACACTTCCTTTAGTGACCCTTTTGTAAAGAGGGTCACTATAGGATGTCATCAGAAAGACAGAACCACACTGTGACTGAAAAGCTATACCCCTGATTTATTTTTGCATTCTGTATTTCAGCCTCAAGCTATAAGTGTGTGCACTGTGAAAGTTTCTGCTTCATGGGCTCTGAGATCAGTCTCCCCGATTGTGGCTAACCTGTACGTGGAGGAAGTGGAGAACAGAGCTCTGTAATCTTTCCCAAGTACAGTGTCCAGTCATTTGGTCAGATAAGTTTATGGCACGTGGGTCAAAATCAGAGCCCAGGAAGTAGAGGCTTTCACAGACACATAAACGCAGTGGACAAGAACATCAAGTTCACCCGTGAAGATGTCATAGATAACTGCCTGGCTTTATAGGAAGCCAACGCACACAAATCAATATTTGCTGTTTCATCACAGCTCTTAAGCACAGAGCACAGAAGGTGCCCACAACCTCAAAAGGCAAACGTAAAGAAGAACACTTTCGTGAAAGCCCTGAGAGACTGTAGATACCCCAAATGGACTTTCAACAAAACCAAGAGGACACAGAAACCTAACAGACAGGAACCAGGGACAAAAGGCAATGGTGTAGTTATCTCTTATATGTCTGATTTATCTACAAGCACAGCATTCTGGTCCACTTTAAACTTGGGAAGACTCTGCGTCAAAAACTGGTCCATCCTAAAGACAAGATCCCCAGAAACAGAGTAATGTGGTCTATGCAGTTCAGTGAAGAGTGCAGTGACAGTTATGTCGGTGAAACTATCAGTTCCAGTAGCATTTCATGACACACATACAAACAGACTCAATCACTAAGAGCAAGAGGTGAGAACAGGTAAAAACAATACACATTCCACAATAAATAATAATAAATAGGTTATAGGTTACTAGTAATAAAGTGCACATTAAAAAGATTAATTGTACATTCTTATAGCAGCTCTTATAAATAATCTCCTGAAGAGGATGTATCAGCAAAGAAGAGCCAATCCTGGTAGACCTGAGTCTGCAATCTACCTCCACCTCAAAGACAAAGGACATTCCTTTGAGGACAGCAATGTCAGAGAGGCCAGATGGTTTGAGAGAGGGGTGAAGGAAGCCATTTTTTTTCAAATGGAACAATAACTGTTATTATCTGCCAGCTTTACAACAGTGTATTGAAAACTAAACCAACAGTTTCACTCTAGAAGGACAACATCACCTGAATGAAGCAGTAAAGCTAAAGGCTCACACGAGCCTAACGACTCCCACATCAGGAGACACACTGTTCTTTCATAGTTAACCACTATGAGACCAGGACAGCCAGGTCCAATCAGAGTACGTTCCAGGTCTATTGGTATAAACTCAGCTCTCTTACCAGTTGATCTCAGAACTGACAAAGTCTCTTGGACAAGAGATGAAACATCTTCACCTTGAAAACTAAGTCCGGATGCCTTTGCTTTAACCTTTTCTTCAAAATCACCTGGATGACTGAGAACCTTCACAGACGTTTATGTTTAGAAGGGTAGTATACATTTGAACTTGGTGGTGGAATACATGAAATTGTGGCTTTAGGTCAGATGTCAGGCAGATTATCTCTGTTGTATGGTATTGTGTTATTTCTGTTTCGGGGTCTACAAGTGGAAACTATCATTGTACTAAATCTGCCGTAACAATATTGTGTGAACTTTTACAGCATTGCACATTGATGAATATGGACTGTCCCATCAAAATAAACATATAGATGAAACAATTCCAATTTAACAGTCTTTGTTGAACTTGGTAACAGGTGTACAGCTTATAAAACAATTTGTGTAGAATTCTTGTTCTTCCAATTGTTGTTATTTGGTTTTGTGTCCAAATACATTACATAGTTCTACACATTACTATCTTACAGCTTGTCGCCTTAAGATAGCATAAATATTTTATATATAGTGCAGCTAAATAAAGCCATTCCATAATGTTTTCTACCCATACTGACTGCACACATGTAGTCAGTAGCTATTTACCCAAATCATTATTGTTTTTACAGAACTTGCAATGTGTTGGGACTAGTGCCATTTGATCCCTTGAAAATCTACGCATTCGACTGAACTTTCATTCCCTGAATTCATCCAAGTAAGTAAACTGGTAGTTTTTGAAGCTGTCCTAGCATCTTCAAATTCTTTTTACCCGACTCACTACATGCACATGAAATCATTAGAGAGCAAACATAAGAATACTGCCTTCTGTGGCAATATGGAAACAAAAAGAATGCCACATTACGTCATGTTATTTGGCTGACTTCATTTTTTGATTTACCATTAATTCTGCGCAGTATATCTTAATAACAGTTTTTGAGTTAATCCACACATTTTAGATCATTATGTTCTGTGCAACGCCCATTAAAAATAAAAACAGCAATGACAGCCAAATGACATGTACAAGGACAGCCAGTGCAACGAAAAGCCTCTAATTACTACTCAAAGACGCCACCGCAGTAGAAAGTTATGCTTCACAGTGTATCCCTCATAAACACATTGCTTTAGAAACTATTAATTGAGTTGCGGCTTAATGATTTGCATTTTAATAGCACACCTACGCATCTTTCTGTATGTGACACTTTTCAAACTGCATCGGCGTCTCATTAATCAGCCATCTGTCAGTCTCTCAGCCTTTGCACATAAACAGAGAATATTGATGGACGGATAGAGAACCACCAAGGAGAGAAAGTAAAAGACTCTGTGTGGATAGTTAAGTTGTTTTTATTTATTTTATTTATTTTTTTACTAATAACTCTTCTGTGTCTACCTTGTGTCCCATTTATGTTAATTGAGTGAGTTGGCAAAGTGGCAAGTTACAGTCACCTTGTTGTAGCGTGCCCTGGCCTACTTTAAAAAAGAAGACATGGCGTTTAGTGACATGCAACACAAGGGCTTTTCACAAGGGACAATATGGAACGTGGAAATAAAACTAAAAAGCACATGGCTAATTTGCATAAAATACTAAATGCATTCTTTTGTGCATGTACTGATTTAACGCTGAGCTGTACCATTTATGCTGGAGTGGTCTTGCATTATCTCACCTTTCACACCACTTCCTGTTGTGGGATACTTAATATGGTAGTACACGTTATTAGGATGAGGTGGGGGGAACACAAAACCTAATATTGGTCTTGGTTCATGTGGCTACTGGAAATGCATGTTGACATTTCTCTTTAATAAGGGAACACTTGACTCCCATTTATTCAGCCATTTACCAAATCTGTTTTCAATAATAATAATGTCTCTGTTGCATTTATTGTATGTATATGTGACAGAAAAAAAAACACTTTATACCTTGATATGTTGGCCCCTCTAATTTGCCGAAGTTTTTTGTGAAATGCTTGCTACAATATTATCATTAAAACTTAAATAAATCCTTTAACAATTAAAGTCCACATTTATAGCTCTTATGGCGACATCTTAACTTTTCAGGAGTCTAGAATAGGATTTTAGCAAAAATGTTTTTATGACAAAAATTTACATAAGTCTGGCAAAGCAAATGCATCTGCACTCACACCTTGTATTTAAATGTTTTGATCCCTTGTTGATGTATGTTTTTTGGTGTGCAACAAGAAGCCAATCACAGCTCAGAGTAGTCCGGTTAAACTACACAAGTGTCTAAGTTAGTTTGGCTGCATTTGGTCATTTCCTGTTGAGAACTAAAGAAGATGAGGAAGATGAGAGTTAATGTAGCTAGTTTTGTTTAATACATACAATACCGTAGAAATCTTGCATAGTGTATCTTTAAAACGTAACCTAGCTGTAAAAACAATATGCCACTTACGCTCATAAAACCTAACCCATAGATGGTTTGCGAGCACAAAGCATGTTATTGTTTTCTCACTGCTTTTTCTACAATTTTGTGACATAACACCTACTCAACTTCAAATAAGAGTCTAACTGAATTTTATTGTCTACATGAGCACCTGCTAATCACTGCACCCTGCCCCATGCCAAAATCTCACATCACTTCCTGGTTAATGGCTCTTATCAAACCTCAGAGAATCAAATTCAGGGACAGGGAAATGAGCTGAGCGCCTTGTCTCACAGCTGGCTATAACATCTTCAGATCTGAAGCGTATTTGTGGCCCGTCCCACCATTAAGCTTTCTAAGCTCAGGGGTCCATTCACACTGCTCTCCTTTCATACAGCGCCCATCAGGAAATGAAAGCAACATGAATAGAAATGCTCTTACTGTCTGACTAGTGGACCATGTGACTGTAGCTGTCTATGCTTCAGATAAACAACCCCCACGTTATGCTTTGCTCTCTTAATTTTTTCAAATCCTGCTTCATCCCCAAGTGAGAATTCTATTTGCATAGCCGTGACATTTTTTATGTGATTTATTCTATTGTCCCGAGTCCTCCGGCCGTGGCTGCCCCTCCACCTCGTCTCCTTGCCATGAGCTTTGACAATCCCAGCCTTTGTTTTTGCAATGAGAAGCAACATTCTTTCAGCGGGATGACCTCTTCTGTCTCTGTACATAGGCTGGCACCAAGGACCCTACCCCGGGATTGGATAGCACCCACCAGATGCCGGGAGACCGGTCCAGTCAGTTGTCACCCCAATTCTGCTGCTGACACTCTCTCCTAAATGCAGCCTGATGTTTCTTGTTTGTGTCATGGCTGCTTTATCCAGGCCTCGCAACAATACCGTCTTCTTTAGCCACGAGCACGAGACTGACACCATTGATTTCTGTAAGTACACATTCATTATTTAAATATTCCAGCTAATCAGACTGAGAAACAGTCCAGAAACAGATGTTTTTTGGTGCAGGATTTACTTTCTCCCAGATATTGTCAGGTTTCAAAGCTTATAGCAGCACTGAAGCTGAGACCAAAGCAACTCAAGCGTTAAAGCGTTTTATCCCAAAAATCCCTAAGCACCTGTAATATATTCAGGCACCTCACTCAACTTTCAGATCTCATCCTGAAAGTCTTACCGTAAGCATCAGAGCACAAAATATATGGATGGTGCCACAGTAACACATGTAATAGCAGCTGATGTTTACAATGGACAGGCACATAAAATCACCATTATAGCCTAGATTGTATGGATTGGATTGTTATTCATTGTTATTTACATCTGTTTCTATACCTGACGTAATATCATATGTGAACCCATATTAGTTAAAGGAAAAGTACAGAAGTACATTAAGAATATTTAGTCTAACTATAGAGTCAATGTTGCATATGGTTAAACATTGGTAAAATTTGTATTATGTGTAGACTTGAGCCTAGTCATCTGTTGTACTATCGGTCTTTAGTTTTAGATCAGATTGCCCCTTCGACTGACCAAAACCGTCTTCTCTGACAGAAACTTGTCTGGTTGCTGTTTTAGTGCGTCGACATTCATTTCATTGTTTGAACAAAATTAAATCTGCTGAGAAAACACGAGATAAAACTTTTACAAGTGCAGCAGTTAATTGGTTTTCCTCAAAGACAGGCAGTGTGACAGGCTTCAAGAACTGCATTTCTGGAGGGGAGTTGTGTGTGATTTCAAGGAGAGTCAGTCTGTGTGTGTGAGTGTGTTTGTGTGTGTGTGTGTGTGTGTGTGTGTGTGAGTGTGTGTTAGGCAGCATCCTTATCACAACGCTTTTTCTTTCACTCGCCTTTGTATCTCTAGCTCTGCACAGCACTGTCCCGGCTCGTTAGCCTCCAATCAGGGGTTTTCATGAGCCCGGCTCCACTTGGTGAGTACCTCATCACCTCGAGCGGCCTGTACCATTTGGCTGCCATTAGCACAGACAACGTTAGTATGGATTTCCCCACTGAGACGGGATTTTAAAGACATCGTCGGAGAAGTCTGATATCAGGAGGGACTTATTTATAGTGTTCACGGGCTGTGTGATACATTTTAAACACGCACTGAGGACATTTGGGCCTTTTCAAGAAGACGCCGTGACAATAGGCAGTCTACTTTCCACTTGTGGTGCTCTGACGTAATCACGGTTTGACATCCGCGAGCCCTGGTGAGCATCATTAGTGTTCAGTAGAGCAGCCTAAGTGATATGTGGTTTAATGAGCAGTGAAAAAGGTAATGGTCTCGTATTGTGCCGCATAAAAACAATGCAACACAACAAAGACAGTTTCAGAAAGCAATATCTTACCATTGTAGTGACTTCTTTGATTCTGCCTCATGGGGATGGAGCATGTTGACTGGTGCAGCTATTATAACAATTTAATTGCCTTGCATTGTTCAGTCTCTTCTTACAGTAAAATTGCAATGTTCACAGCTGAATGGGCACAGCAGATGAAAACAGTCAAGGCTAATTGTCCCGATAGATCTAACAAAAGATAAGGAGAAACATGTATTTGGACCGTACAGAGGAAGAACAGGCCTTCAGATGCGGTCGATATCCATCAACCCAGCTCTCAATGAAAGTGTCTGATGCCATCTAACCACGCACCTTCATGACTAAAAGCTGCACTTTGATTGACAGGGATAATTGTGCTGCGGTGCATCTGTCAGGAAGGGAGCCAGCTTTTGTTTTCTTCAATTAGCCTCGCCCTTCATCTTCACTGTATCTGTCTATTGCTTGTTGTTGTATCTTACTTGAGAAGTTTAGCGTGTTTTAAAGTGAATTCTAGATGACTGTTATTTTTTATTACTTTATTATCACGTTATCCTTTTGGGGAAATTTACTGTCAGCACTATCCCACCAGAGGAAATATTGGAGTACCTGGAGGAAACCCAGATGGAGAACATGCAAACCGCACACAGAAAGGTCTTGAACTGGTCTTGCTGTGAGGTGACAGTGCTAACCACTGCTCCACCGTGTCACCTTTTTGTAAAGCATATCTTTTCCTTCGGTGAATGAATAATATGTTATAGAAGCAGTCTCTGTTGGCCACTCTTGATTCATGTCTGTACATGCTCTCTATGGTGCTGAATATACGACAACTCACCTCTTTTCCAGTTATATTATTTTTCTGCTACATTTTTTAACTGTACTTGCCTTTAATGTAAGGTGCCTTCATCCAGTGCAAATTACAATACTTTTAAAGGCCATGTTCTAAAATGAATCAAAAGTCAGGATCCTGCAGCTTTACAGTTTACATGTTATTGATGCATCAAGGTCAAACATTCTGTAACTATTCGTAAATGAGTCCAGAGTCATGGTGTTTAAACATGACCCCAGTAAACCATTCCCAGTGTATTAATTAGCCTCCACAAAACCTTTGATCTCAGGCTTGTTCTGATCTTTTTGATCAAGGATTAATTATGTCTAAATACTGAGGACAACCAGCCAAGGGTGTGTCTCATGCAGCGACTCCTGTAACAAAAGCACACCGTGTTGTCATGACGTGGGCAGACATCGTGCACACCTACATAGATGGATAGATGGGAGAATACATGCAGACTTAGTGGATAATCAATAAGTTGTGGATTCTTATATGAACGGCAAACACTTTAGGAAGGCTCTGAGATTGTATGTTGTCTTCCCACAGGCTCCAACAAGTGTACTGTGTCCTTTCAGATGCTCTTCTCTGTACGATCAGTTGGGGAAAGGACCATGTACCATAAACAAAGGTAAGATCATGTAAATACTGCTGTAGTACCTCAGGAAGACAAATCTTATATTTCAACAAGCACAAATGTGATTTTGTCTCCATGTCAAACAAGCAGACTCGGGAAAAAAAGAATAATTTTATTTAAACAGGGGCAGCGCACAATTAAACATTAATCCCATTCAAAGGAAATATGTATTGTGCCAGGTTCTGGCTCAGTTGCTAATTTCCACCTGTAGTCCCTGGACAGGTACATGCTATAATAGAATAAAAGCAATGCATGGAAAATGGGGCACATGACAACTGTTACACTATTCACAAGATATTAACAATAAAACACTCAAGTGGTCCACAACTCTATAAAAAAGCTCTATACCCTCCTCAGGGTGTTGGAGGGTTCATGGGAGGCATCTCTGCTTAGACTACTGGCCCCGCGACCCGGCACCAAGAAAATGGATTGATCTAGTGTTGGCTCTATGAGAAAAGGATGATTTACTAAATTACATTTTGCTCTGGATGTCAAAACAAGATTGCAAATACCAAGAGTGATTTAATTTCTAATTCATTAATTTACTACAGCTCATTTTGTGACACGTTAGAGTCACCAGTTTACCTAAACATGCATGTCCTTTGACTATGGTACATTTGGAATAGAGCAGAGACTCCACTAATCATGGGGATGTTTGGTGGTATGTTCCTCTGCTAATGTATCATTGGTTTTGGTCTTACCTCAGTCTATGCACTAAAAAGGTAGACTCTGTTAGTGTGTTTAATGCTATAAAACTCTCAGTTTTTTCTTACTCATACAAAACCAAACATATACATATGAATGTATTTTCTTGTATTTTCTATTATCTTCTCTCATGTCTGTGTAGGCTTGACCTTTCATACTTCCATCAAATCACCAGCTAAAAGGACTCTTTCAAATGAGAGACAAAGAGAAAGCTGGAAGCACTTTCTGACCTATTTTTTATTGGGCTGTAGTTGTGTCAGGCTTGTGCTGTTTCCTCAATAAATGCCTGCTCGGCGGAAGTACAAGCCTTTCAGCCACAGTCAGCTGATGTTCAACGTACTCTGGTGACAGACACCTGCTATGTATACACTCTGCGTAGTAAGCCATTAGACCCACTCAGGGGCAGTTTTTCATTCAAACCACAATTCAAAATGCAACTCTTTGAGATTGAGCAAAATGCTTTCAAATATGATATATTCAAATGCACTCTTTGATTGAGTTGCTTTTGCTGTGTTGTGTCTATTAAAAAAAAAATCATCCTGACCCAATTGTTCCGAACTAAAAATAAAATTGCTGATTTTAATAGAATGTATGAGTTTGTTTGTTTGTTAGTTTGTTCATTTGTGACTCAAATGAAAATATGAATCACGTTCGTGTATTTTTGAGCCTAACTCTAAAGACACATGTAGCAGACACTTGAAAGAGGTTTGAGGCAAGGGTTGTCACACAATACACCTTTAAATACTGATTTGTTACAGCTGCCCTCAGTCTGTCCAAACCAAACAGTTAAGCCTACTCTTTGTCATTAAAGATTTAGACCCTGAACAAACAGATCCTCCTTTATTCATCATCTTAAAGAGTCTGTAAAAATGCATGAAAAATGATCAGTGTCTTACAGTTTGGAGACATTAGCGAACACCTCATGATCACACTCCACATGATGTGCCCTGCAGGTGGTGACATGACACAGGTCTGACCCTGGAGATGCCGAAGAGACGAGACATTGTCGCCATTGTGTTGATTGTGTTGCCGTGGACACTGCTCATCACTGTTTGGCACCAGAACGCCATCGCTCCACTGCTCACTGCTCGCAAGAGTAATCAAATCATGTTTATCTCCCATGAATATTTATGTCTATATCTACATGAGCTTCTGTTATTGACAGTTCTGTACAGCCACAGGAAAGACATCACGTGTTAGGAAATGCAACACTGTGTAGTAAACAATTTTTTTAGGGGTATAACTAATTTTAGACTTTTTTTGAATGCAACAAAGAAAGGCCTTTTTTATCTGATCACACCAGGCACTAGAAACGTCTGGGACTACCTGGTCTCTCTGATAGCACTTTTTTTCAGTCCAAGTAGTGTATGTAGTAATGTGATGCTCTAAAATTTGAAAACAGTTTTACAAGTACAATAAGAGCTTACATTACAGGCACTGCCCTCTGTAATTCTTTTTATTTTTTCTTGTAGATGACAGACACAATGGTCGGTCCAACTCCAGAAACACCTTTGCCTTTAAGGACTCCTGCTCCCCTAAGAACCGGGACATTGTGGAGGTGGTGCGCACTGAGTACGTGTACAGCCGCCCTCCGCCCTGGTCCGATGGGCTCCCAATAATCCACATGGTCACTCCCACCTACAGCCGGCCTGTGCAGAAGGCCGAGCTGACCCGGCTGGCAAACACCCTGCTCCATGTGCCCAACCTGCACTGGATCTTGGTGGAGGACGGCCCAAAGAGAACTGCTCTGGTCAGCCGCTTCTTAAAGGACACTGGCCTCAACTACACCCATCTGAATGTGGAGACGCCCAGGAACTACAAGGTCCGAGGGGAAACTAGGGACCCCCGCATCCCCCGCGGAACCATCCAGAGGAACCTGGCGCTTCGCTGGCTCCGGGAGACCTTCAGCATCAACACCAGCCAGCCTGGCACTGTCTACTTCGCAGATGATGACAACACATACAGTCTGGAGCTGTTTGAGGAGGTCAGACTTGAACTTTAGGTGTGGGAATCACAGTGTTACACAACATGCAGAGATTCAGTACGATGCCCACCATTCTTAAAATGATCAACAATATACATTAAAACATAAATCTGTGTTACTACATAAGATATGGCTTCAAAAAGCAAAACAAATACTATTTACTAAACTATAGTGACAACAGAAACAAAACAACACTGCAAAGAGTGTTATTAAAATGTCTGTAATATTCTCTGTATCTGTGCTTTCAGATGCGTTCCACTAAAAAGGTGTCAGTCTGGCCTGTGGCCTTCGTAGGTGGCCTTCGTTATGAATCCCCTAAAGTGAACACTCTGGGTAAAGTGTACGGCTGGAAAACCGTGTTCGACCCCCACAGGCCCTTTGCCATCGACATGGCTGGGTTTGCAGTAAACCTGCGACTCATTCTGTCTAAACCTCAGGCTTATTTCAAGTTGCGCGGTGTGAAGGGAGGCTATCAAGAGAGCAGTTTATTAAAGGAGCTGGTCACCTTAGGCGACCTGGAGCCTAAAGCTGCAAACTGCACTAAGGTAAGGAACACATGTAAAAATTGTGTATTAGGCCTGTCGCTCTGTTCCAGTCAGAACAAGCTTCTTTATCTGTAGAAAATCTTTGTATGTAGATGCCTGCTGCAGTTAGTAAACTGTCAACATTAATCCAACACTTTAGATTTCTGACTCTTAACTTTTGCATATAGTAAATGTTGAATTAGAAATGTATAGACACAGTATCTCTTCTTTTTTGGACCTGCAGATATTAGTATGGCACACACGGACAGAGAAGCCAGTACTGGTAAATGAGGGCAAGAAAGGATTTACAGACGCTAATGTGGAGATATGACATCCTTCATCTGACACAGGTAATAGCACAGATTTTAAAAATGCAAATTACTGCAGGCCCATAAAGTAATTATTTTAGGAGATGGACCAAATAAGATATGGATGCTTTATCACAGATGTCTGACCTTTAGATTAGACTTGACAAGGACATAAGGCAAAAGCATAAAGCTTTAGCAGGAAGCATGTAGAGGTGAAAGTCACACACATTTGTCCGGCTAAAGGATTCCTAACACTAAATGTAATCCATAGCTATCTTTTACATGCATGATGCATTCTGTAGACATTTTATCCACTGACTGCTGCTATGTTCATGAGTCAATATAATAAATGTCAATGATTATTTAGTCATAGAAGATGTCTCCAGGGCCATGTTCTAAATATGGTGTGGTTGGCGGATCACACTTTTCTTTCCTACAATAATTAATCAAATGTTGTCTTTTCAGTGAGAACATCTCACCGCAGGACTCTACCTGGATTTGCAGACCAACAGTGGACAGGGTATTAAGCTGTATTACTCCACAGCCTAATTACGAATGTGCACCTGCCCAAGGAAAGGCAAAGCTGTGTGCACCAACTTTAGTATCAAAGCACAACTGCACAAATGAAGTGTTCCTGCTCTGCTCTGATGTGAGATACTGGCAAGAGTTGACAAAAGGCGCTGAGGTCTCCTTGGAGTCCTGAGACAAAGGATCTGATGCGGTTTAACTGCAGGAAGAGATGGCACAGCAAGCAATAAAGAGGCCTCTGAGCGCAGACAGCAGCCTAGTGCCCAATCAGCATTAAATAGTGCCCTTTGTTCTGGAGCGAGCTGGCTGTCGGGCACAGGGCTGCACACAAGAATAAAAGAGACCTTGTCTTAAGTGAGTCAGTGCTGACTGACAGACTGCACTGTGGGGATCTGAGCCCTCCCCATGTGTACTGTACAGCACTCAACTATTGAGGAAGCAGTCCGGACCCAGCACTAATTAGGAGTCCTGTAACTCCCTCACTCATACATGCATATTTGCGTGCTCAGCTGTCAGCGCGTATGATGCACATGCACTTAAAAACAGGCCCGTGTCTCATTAGAGCGGCACATTCATCTCTACAGCGGCTAATTAAGCTCTCATGCTCTGTCCCACCACACAGATCTTATGACTCACTGCCCGAGACTTTAGGTAATCATGATCACACTTTCTCACCAGTATTTATAGATCACAGCCGTTCTGTGAGCGTGAACATGTGGGCTATGCCTTAAATAAGGCCATCACGCAAAAGACTAGATTGGATGTGCAGCATCCGTTTGCAATAGCCATATAACACAGTAATTATTCTCACCATGGATGGCTACCTTGCAAGTGATGATTACATAGCCCACTGACCCACACTTAAAGCTGCACTTACAAATAATATTCACCCTGAGTGTTAAAATGTGAATGTTTAAGGTTTTTAGTGTGACAGATATCAAAAGGCTTGGACTTTTAATGAATTGTTTTTGGACTGCTCATTTTCACACCTTGATGACAATTACACACACACCAACAAAAAAAAAAAACATAAATTTACATTTATACAACTGTTCATTTAAAACCTTTTCACATATCACCCCTACATCTCATTGTTTTATGCATGGAACAGCATTTTTGTCACAAAGATGTTACATTTAAAGCCACACTGCGTAACTTTTCAGCATTTGTACCGACTAAAGAAACTCTGGACTGGACTGCTGCAAAGGCATGGGACTCTTATGTCTCACTATGTATCTGTATGTATATAAAAGAATTGTGTTAATCTGATGAGATATGTGTAAGAGCGCTTACTTTGATTTTATTTTATTTAAGTCACTAAATGTTTTTTGAGGCTGCATATTTAATTATTTTAAGGGTTTGTATTTTTGGGTAAAAGTTACATAGTGTAGCTTTAACTGTTAAGGCCAGACCAAGTGACTGATCCTCAACTGGGCATTAGTCAGTCTTTTTCAGTGTACCAGCAGGTACTGTAGGTACATAAGGTAATAAAAAAAATACTCCCACATGCACACGTCTGTTTGTCTTTTATTCATCACAGACAGTCACTGGATGTCTGCTGCCATGCCCAGATCAGGCGTATCCTCAAAGTGGACCTTATAGTCACCCTCTTGCTCCTCAAAAACAATGACCTTTAAAAGCAAACAATGAAAGGTTAATATATAGTCTCAAATAATGTGTTTTTTAAAAGTATTACCAGAGCAGTGGCTTCATTGCTGACAGTTACCTGGTTAATTCCACTGTTGAGAAAGGGCCCGGGGAGATAGAGAGCCTGTTGAGGGCCAATTGACCAATAACGGCCCAGATTGAGCCCGTTGATAAAGACAACTCCCTTTTCCCAGCCCTGAAACCACAAAACAAGGATTCTGACCCAACAGTGAAAAGCAATGTATGTCTATGGTCCAGAGAGTTTATTTGACTTACTGGTAATTTCACAAATGTGTCGCTCGGATACCCATAAGCAAAGAGTTTTCCCATAAAAAACCCTGGGAAGCTGGGGTTTTTGGACAGAGTTTTCCACGGCGCCTGATAAAGACTAAAACAAAGCCATTTTGAATCATAGATAAATAAATGCAATCTGCAGCGCGTTAGAACCAATAAAGTGAACAAACCTGTCAATAAAACTGGGTTTCATATCCAGGCTGTATATTGTGAAGTCCCTCAGGGGAATATTGTTTAATAAAATGTCCCCCACTAGACCTGAGAGAACACAAATCAAAATTGACTTGTACCATCTCGGGCTGAGAGTGATTTAATATTAGTAACAATGCGCTGCATATTGTCTGCCCTTCACCTTTATGTTGTTTGTCAAGGTCCCTTCCTTGGTGAACACGTCCGCAGTTTTCCACCAGTAAGCTTAAGGTTCTTCTTCCCTGCAGCAATTGATTGTTTTTATGTCAAATTTTACAAAGCACTGCAGACATATTTATGGTTCATCTTGAGGTCATACCTCACTATCAGAGACTGCCAGCTCCAGAGTCTGACGCTTGAAAAGCCCAATGTAAATTTTGTCGACAAACACCTGCAATACATACTAGATCAATAAATCAAAGACATATAAGATCTTTGTTTGATTGGTCCCATATCCTTTTATACTGAAATGACTCACTAGGGCCCGGTCTCTGACATTATCACCAGACCTCAGTAATCCCCCGCTGGTTATGGTGGTCTCATACAGAGTGTAGCCATAGGCCTGTCCGCTGTTGCTGTTTACAGGTAGGTTCTCCATGCTTACTGGCCTGTGTGACCTAAAGGGCTGCAGATACAACTGAATAAGACTTCTACATTATCCCACAGAACTTAGACATTTTAATCAACACACACACACTTCCTCTGTGAAGCTCAAAGCGTCCCACAATGACAGGTGCTGGTACATAATGGCAGGTTCATAAGCCTCTCTATAATGCAGGGTCGGCATGTCAGGGAAGGTCTCACCATCTGCTCAAAAGGTCAAACGTATAATTACTGTAACAGTTTGCTTTATTTTTATCCGTTATGTTCTGTGATTAACTTACTGCTGTAGCGAGAAAATAGATCCCTCAGGAGGTGGTACTTTGGAGTGTACTCTCCAGATTCAGACAACGGAGCGTCATAGTCTGGAACAAATCACAGTAACAGTCAGACACCGCCACCTGCTGGTGGTCAGGGACATTTTACATCTGCGCCGAAGCACCCAATATATTCAAGAGTCAAAGAAGTAAGGAAATGGGTTTATCTGTAAAATATTTTTTATTTTATTTTTGTTGTTTAGAATAAATGTAAGTATTAATATTAGCTGCACACTTGAAACAATAGAAATATAAACTGTGTGCATTAATGTGCAGGTTGGAGTTAGTCCTGCTGAAATAACTCCAGTTACCATTGCATCTACATTTGCATTAGTGACAATGGTACAGTGTTTTTAACAGAGAACTCACCATAGCTGGGGACCAGTGCTCTATATGAGGGGTCAGCCAGGGCTCCACTCATAAACCCAAAACTGGAGCCTCCGTGGAACATGTACAGACTGAGGGACATGCCTCGCCTCAAGATTTCCCTCACTGTGGACACCATATCTGGACATCGATTAGAAAAAATATTGTAAACCACATAATTTCTAAACAATTGTTAAAAGACATTTGACAAGATGGTAATAATCTTGCCCTCTTAATACAAAAAATATCTTCTTTGGGACTGATACATTGTTTAACTAGTTACATTTTTTTATATATATATTCTTTTCAGGCTATGGTGACAATCACACAGAATACACAGACCCACTCGGGAGAAAACTGAGATTTACATTACATTTACATGCAGTATTCAAAAGCAAAACAGTGGTTGGAAAACATGCACAATGACAGCTGTAGGGACATGTTAAATGTGTAAATATACGTGGTGGAACCACTTTAAAATAAGTGTGCTCTGTCAGTAGCAGGACATAAGGTTTTGTAGGAAAAAAATACTTACAATATCACACTTTTTATTTGGCTTATATATAAAAAAAGAATGCTTAGTTGTTTCAAATGTCTTGATCAGAGAGCATTTGTAAATAGGTTAAAATGAAGCTCACCACACTCAGTGGAGCATCAACATCAAATCCTGTCTCAATTTGTTTTACTCCATCCCCTCAATCTAGCCTCCAGGCCTCTACGCTGTATATGTCAAATAAAGGCTGATAGATGGCTACCAAATATCTACAAGGTAAGGGTAATAGTGACCTGCTGCTTGTCAAATAGAAAGACCCATTATAAAACCTCGACTTTGAAGATACAAAGCTGAACATGAAGAAGTAAGTGTGGGCCATTAAAAACACATACATTTTATTTTCAGCATTTTAAAAAAGTCTATGAGGAAAAAAAGATCTTTCCTTACCTTCTGGAGGGAGCACATGGTGAAGCTCCCCCCACACATCATACCAGCCTGTCCAGTAGTCCATTATCATCGTCGGGCTGTTGGGCTGACAGAAAACACACCATTCAGTCATTGTCACAGCTGACAATTTGATAATATTCTGACATCTACCTGTAAGGCCTTCAAGTCCTGGATGTCTCTCTGATTCAGCTTCTGTAGCTTCAGCGTCCTGACAGCTACAAGACGACAATCAGGCATGTGTTTGTATTGTTTGTAACCGTACATGTTTATGGATAACACTGATAAACTGTACCTCCAACAACGCCTCCCGACTTTAACGTGTTGTGAGAGTCCGAAGTGAGTAGGAGCTCAGTTAGCCCTCTGGACTTTAAAGCCTTTTAAGACAGGTCACAATGGTATCAACATCTTATACACTTCCCAAAAATGTGTGTATAAATCTAGCAGTAAAGTACCTCTTTAATAAAATTCATGTAACTATCATCTTTTGCAAAGGATCCATATGCATTTTCAACTTGCACTGCAATAATAGGACCTCTTTTTTTGAACTGCAAAGAAAAGATTATTTTTATTTATTTTTGCATGAATAAAAAGTTAATGTTCTAATAGTTTTGATTTGTCTGTACAATGACCTGAAGTGGAACTAATTTTGGAATAAGCTTGTCAAAATATACATTGACGGCCTCTATAAAGCCTGGGTACGTTGTTCGGAGGCTCATGTTGTCATCGCGGAGGAGCCAGCTGCAAATGGAGAGGAAACAAGATGCTGGGTTATAACACAGGCCAAAAGGCTTAATGAACAACAGAGGCACAGTTAGTTGCACTGACTGGACAAAGCTTTACATATTCAACAAAACTTCCCTCGTGGCAAGACGTAACTTTTTTACCCAACGAATTCCACCGAACTGGCACTTGATAATGAAGCAGATAAAGCAGTTTTTGTGTGATTCAAAATTGCTTAACAAGTAAAATTGATTTACACAAGAATGTCAGCAAAAGGGAAATAATCTTCCATGAAGTTATAAAGCTAGGTTTGCCACAAGATTATCTTGATTATCATAGCTGTCCAAGAGTTTAAAAAGAAATGAAAATCTCTATGAAGGATAATCTGTGGCATAAACAACAAGTAACAACTTTTCTTCTTTTTGTGACACCTAGTTCCAACACTTATATATAATTATTTTAAATATATATATATTCTAATAACAAAAATATTCACCTTGGTAGTCCTCCGAGGTCTAGTTCTGAGGAAATGTAGGGCCCTGGACATATAATCACCCACAATCCCAGTTCAGCAGCAAGACCAATAAAAGCTCTGCAACCCCAACAAAGCAGAAAGTGATATTTTCTCTGTAGTAAACACATTTTATCTCTGAGATATCTGCATGTTTAAAAATGTTTAAATACACATAATCCCAACAGCAGCAGCAGGGTGAGTTGTTATTTCTCATTGTTGCTGTTGTTAATTGCATGAGAAGTTGCTGTTGTTGTGAGGATGCCGCTGTTGTCAGGTGGGAGTTTGTGGTTCAGCCTTTTCCCCAGAGCAGTTTGATGATGAGAAAAAGAAGATAATACTAACAGACCCAGTAAGAGCTACAGTGATGCTGCAAGGGCCAACTTCCAACAAGAAACCAAGAAACACATCTAAAAAGTAGTTTGATTACACATTAAGTACCAGTAAAAATGCTTCTTACTCTAAATCCAGCTGTGTGTGGAAATTGAACACCCCACTCTGTGGCTGGTGCAGGCTCCATGGCACATATCTACAAATATATAGGAGGTTTGAGTCTACAGTAGTGGCAGTGTGAGGGGTTTAAATACTTTTTTCCTGTTCATACGTAGTGAGGGTGTTGATGCCACAGGCCTTCATTTTCATCAGCCGGTCCCTCCAGTAGGCCCTGGGTATTCGGAAATAGTGGACGGCACCCCCAATGACTTGGAATGGCTCTCGCTCAAGAGTGAACTCCGATGTGTTTGCATTCAGACCAGCTTTCCGGCTCATCCTCCGTTGCCCTGTGGACATGCTGAGACTGAGCAGAGGTTAGTTTATTTGTGTCATACTCACATAGTCCTCACATAGGCTATTGTGCTTGAACTGACCACATGACACGCTCCACAGAAATGTGCAGATGCCAATGCAACCGGAACACATTTAAATCCAGAAGTATGAAAAATTACACACACTTCTTTTTGGTGATTTGTGAAATTTATGACACACACACACACACACACACACACACACACACACACACACACACAGCATTTAGTGAAAAGTATAATCTCTACACCCTACAAGACTTTAATTTAAAAATTACATACATACTAGGCTACATACAACTTAACAAAAGAGCAATACCCAACTTATAATCAAAGTAGGCAATATGAAATCTGACTCACCCAAAGTATCTGTACATGATAAAACCAACAATGCAGAGGCAGACAAGTACATATTTCCTTTTGTGTACATTTCTTATCCTAAAGACAACCATGGATGTTGACAGAAGTCCCTCTCAGTAAAAACAGACAGCAATGTGGATCATCTGAGCACAGGGAACGCCTGATGCTGAGTTGAATATGCACCGCCTCTTGGGATGCTTCCATGGAAATTGAACACACCTTTAACAAAGTGTGTTTTCTTTAGCCTTGCTTCAATGGAAGCGCTTCCAAAATAGCCACAATTAGCCGCAAGCAGGACAGTTTACATATACTCTAAATTAATATTTAAGTTCCAACAGCCTATGTAAATTAGATCTACAGACAAATCACTTTAACCTATTCTGTGTCTTTTGTAATAAATTGGAAAAAAAATAACACAAAAAAAGTTTTGCGATAAACCTGCCATTCTGATCTCAAACATGCTTTTGTCGATTTGACTACATTTCCCATAATCCACAGAGGTCGGAGCTTGCGCAATATGTTTTTCACGGCCCTGGTTGCTTGTAGTGTTTGCTTGTTGTTCTAACATTAAAGGACGCAAAGAACGAAGTAACAACTTTATTAAACCCCTGAACTTGTCGCATGAGGTGAGAAGGACGTGTTTTTTTCTGGCTGTGTTGTTTTTAACGTGACGCTTTTGTTTAGGAGCTGTCTCGTGCAATAAATGACACTTAAAGGCTAGAAGCTAAGTTAGTTGTTTAGCAGTAGCTAGCAACACAGACGAGCTAAGAGAGCTTTAACAAACTATTGAGTTTGGCAGTGTTTGGACGAAAGCATCTTTCTAACGTTAATATATGAAGACAATGTAAGCTACTACAGTCGGTTCATACTGACTGGATGCACCAATGCTGTTGTACAAGAGCTAAGTCCTGAATCAGCTTTCTCACGTTCACAAACATAAAGGTATGAAGACAAACTACACTGTTATCTGACCTCAGTGAGAACCAGAGAAAAGAAACTGTTTTGCAAAGGCACTCGAACTTCATGTATAATAATCACATAACGTTTACAGTGTTACTTTTGCTCCTGTCATTATTGTACTTTTACTATAGCATTTATGTGTTATGACTTCCATTTGTATATTGTATTGTTTATTTGTTTTGTATGTCTTGTGTCTCAGGGACTGCAGATGGAAATTAACTCTTGAGACCTACAGTCTGATTAATGCTCCTGTGTATATAGTCCCTGCAAAAAATAAACTAAAAAAAAAAAAATTAAAGAGTATGTAAAGTATGCTCTGTTTCTGTTTGTATTTGTTCTGATGTGCTAGGTTGCTGGGTGAGTCCCTTCCTGCCATGAGAGCTGACCATCAGATCATCAGCCCCCCTTCCTTCTGCAGTTGATGGATCTGCAGCTGGTCCAGAGATGACAGACAGTGTCAGGGCCTTCCTCCGCAATGTTGCGACGGTCAGAACACACACTTAATATATGTTATTCTTTTAAGGACAGATAAGCTCTTTTTTATCTGTTGAATCTATTCTGTACTATGACCTTGAACTAGACCTGTTTGCATTCCAAAAAGTCAAAAGATAATGTTTGCCTCTCCTTTGCTTTGGACATAATCGTTTCTCTGCTATCTGCAAATGGGAGAGTAAACATTAATACTTCCATTAGTGTCCAATAGCCAGTAATTATTAGGACAGTGGATCTTGAATGCCAGACTGATGTGGATGTATAGTATGTATGTAGCTTTTATTAGCCTTTGGGGGGGGGGAAGCTGATGTTAGTGATTCATTACCCAATAGAAAGTATAAACTGGAACAAACAACATCTTACATGAGCTTCTTACCTCTTCTTGATTTAAAGGGGATCAAGGACTCCATATTGGGGATTGGCACAATCTCCAAGCTGGATGCCCGCATTCAGCAGAAAAGAGAAGAGCAGAGGAGGAGAAGGGCCAGCGGGGCTTTGGCACAGAGACGGGCACAGAGTGAAGAGCGAAAACCTGACAAGTGAGATAGAATAAAACCATGAGCATTGTTTTATATATATATGAAATATAACCAAAAATATATTTTCTCATAGTGAACCGAAAGTAGCCAGCAGGATTTTTCAATGCTGTGCCTGGAATGGAGGAGTGTTCTGGGTAAGATGACACTTTAGGAAAGCCTGCAGTTATATTCAAAATGTAGCCTTTGCACCATCTGTGCTAGTTCCCTTTGGTAAACAGAAAAAAAAATTTCTCCCCAGCTCAGTCTGTTTCTTTTCTACCGAGTGTTCATCCCATTGCTGCAGACTTTGACAGCAAAAATCATTGGTATGTACGTTTGTTCATCTGTTATCTGGCTTTTTTGCAAAAATATTCATGTCAATTCAATAAATTGTAATTTTTTCCCAGGTGACCCCTCCCTTCATGGCAGTGTGTGGTCTTGGTTAGAGTTCATCCTAACATCAGTTTTTAGTGCTCTCTGGGTTCTCCCGCTGTTTGTCCTCAGCAAGATAGTTAATGCTATCTGGTTCCAGGTTGGTCCTATCCCATTGTGTTGTCTTCTTGTGTGTATTAATTTATGTATACAGAAGGTACCTGGGACAGCATTACAAAAATCACTTAGTTCTATAGTTTTTGATGGTTCCCAATGTACAGGAGTAAAACAAGCCACAACTTTGACAATGTTCAAGGGAAGGTTTGAGTTACCCATTGTATGAATTGTGCTGTATAAATAAAATTGCATTGCCTTGCCTTGCCAGTATTGCCCAAATAATATTGTCAATGTGTTTCTAATGTGTGTGTTCTTATATGTGCAGGATATAGCTGATTTGGCCTTTGAAGTGTCTGGTTGTAAAGCCCAGTCTTTTCCCAGCGTTAGTAAGATCATTGCAGATATGCTATTTAATCTTCTCCTCCAGGCCCTCTTTCTCATTCAGGTAGATTGATTAATTTGTTATTATATAAGCATTTATCCTCATCAAATCATTAGCATAATGCAATTTTTTTCACTCTTATCTTATATTGTTTATGTGTTTGTATTGTGTCCTCCAGGGTATGATTGTTAGCCTCTTCCCCATTGATGCCATTGGACAGATGGTTAGTCTGCTTCACATGTCTCTCCTCTACTCTCTATACTGCTTTGAGTATCGCTGGTTCAATCATGGTAAGACACTTTATTTCCTAATTCTACAAGCTAACAACTGTGTTGCATGCAGACATAAAAGGGCAACATATGTTTTTCTTACAGGCATTGAAATGCACCAACGGCTGTCCAATATTGAAAGAAACTGGCCCTATTACTTTGGCTTTGGTTTGCCTATGGCTCTGTTGACTGCACTGCCCTCTTCATACATTATAAGGTGAGACTGTAGTTAGACCTGTAGCAACGCCATTATTTTTTTGTGTTATTGGTCACACTCGCTGTCATTTGATTTGTGCTGTGCTCCACACTGGAGCACTGTACCCAAAAGTAGTCGTCATGGCTTTATTACCAGTGCATTCATTAACTGGTCTTTTTACCAGTAAAAATTCACAACTCAAACATTTGCTTTTTCTATCAAAAAAATACATCTCAGAAATTGAAAACTAGCTTTCTCTATTTTATGTCTGGTGCATTGGCTTTGACAGCTGATGGATAAAGTAACTGATTAAGCAGCACTATATATATATATATATATGCTATATACACATACTTGTGCTTGTGTACGTAATTGGGCTGTGCCTTGGCCCAACTCTTTCAACCAAGCCCACCCCTGAAAGCATGCTATAAATGAGCATGAGTAATACCATTTAACATTAGTCACACATGCCATGTTTTAGGTGTGATTCTATGCTTGAGCATGGTATGGCTTGCCAGAACACCGTTTACTGGGAGGAAATGATGAAGAGATGACCTGTAAATCCTGGTTCCCTAGAAAACAGCCAGTCTATTTTGATATTTTATTCCATCTCAGTAGCTCAGTGGGTAGAGCGGTCGTCCTTCAACCGGAAGGTAGGCAGTTCGATTCCCGCTCTCCCCACAGTTCATACTGCTGTTGTGTCCTTGGGCAAGACACTTAACCCACCTTGCCTCCAGCGGCTGTAACACTGGTAATTACTGTAGAACAATGTAAGTCGCTTTGGATAAAAGCGTCAGCTAAATGAATAAATGTAAATGTAATGTAAATGTAAAACCGATTGTCACAATTAAACTTAAGATGAATTTTATGTTTGTATCTTGCCAGTGGCTGCTTGTTTTCCATTCTCTTCCCACTATTTATTATCAGCGCTAATGAAGCCAAGACTCCAACAAAGTTGTAGTAAGTTTTAGAAAAATAACCTTTTTTTCTTAGAATGTGCATTTGATTTGCCTAATTATGTGCTTTAACTCTGTAGCCACTTCCAGCTGCGTCTCTTCTCCCTTGTTGTATTGATCAGCAACAAACTTTTTCACAAGACAGTCCACCTGCAATCTTCCTTGCCATCATCTGCCTCCTCAGAACGGCTGTCAACCCCCCACACCTCTCCGTCCCGCCAGCGTCTCCTGCCCACCCAGTGATGGCTCAAGATGAAGGACAAAGAGAACACAAGTCACTTCACTCACTGTGAAAATTGTCTCTGAAGGATTATTTGGATAAAGATAATATGCGGTTCATACGGAAGGGTTAACATGTTTTAACTGATCTGTAACCCTCTGTAATTTCATTTGTAGCACCCACTAACAACATACAGTGTGACACAACATTGACTGCCCTGTGCCTCACACTCAAAAACATTATATATTCATGTTTTCTTTGGTGAGCTTTATTTTATAGTTTTTTTTTTTTTTTTCCTCTTTTGTATAATGTGCCATTTGAGTGACCCTCCTTTAATAAATTACAGCACAATAAACCATTGAGGTTTGATATATTTAAACAAACTTACAAAAAAGTAAATTTAACTCTTAAGTAATGTGTGCTTTCAGAAGAAACTAGTTTTACCTTTTTGTGTTTTTTAATATTGCAAGTAATATTCATTCCTTACTGAATGCTTTCTTGCGCATAAAATACGTGTCTCTGACAAACTGCAATGTACTAGCACTACTAGCATTGTGTCCAGTGAGAAACAAATGCTTTTTTTATTCTGAAAGACCTTTTAGTAGAATTTGTCCAGAAGCTGTTGAGCTGATATTCAGGATCAGAAAAGAGTAATGAAGACCAAAAAAACAAAATCCTGTAATTTGTGACATAGATTAGTGTTTTATTTCAACACAAATAAAGAAGCTAACCTACCCTCATGTTGGTGAGCTGTAAAATGAAAAGGTGACACCAGCAAAGAGGTGTTTTCAGTCTGTGTGAATTGATTGGAGATGCAATAACACTGCCAAATGCTTTTTGTTTACTTAATTTAACCACTTATGGGTTGAGTCCTAAGCACAGTGGTGGGGTTGGCTGTAGGTAGGAGGACACTGAAAACATGTATGTACAAATGGGTAAGTAGCCTTAAACTGCCTTTTTAGTCCTTTTAGAGCTAAACACAGGGCTTCTCAAGATGTCACCATTGTTTTGTAAGCTATCCCAGTAAGTTTCACTTAAATAAAAATCATCAGTATTTAAAATTGTGGTCACTGTGTACAATAGGAATGAGCTACCACCAATTCGTTTGCACCACTTTAGTCCAGCAGGAGGTGGCAAAGAGACTTTTCTGTTAAGGACACGTCGCTACAGCTACCTCGACGCGGCAAGTTACGGAACTAACTTTGATTGGCAGGCAAGGGACCAATAAAATGTATGGAGTATTTCAGTGTAATGTTTCTAAACCAATGAGCGAACACCATGAAGCAGTTGGGGCGGGACTAGTCCACGGTGAAGGTTGTGTGTGAAAAGTGTATGTGTAACAGGAACGGAGCGGGTGAGTTTTTCTGAACAGTAAATACCAAACTTTGATAATAGAAACCAAGAATCTGCCTTTTGGACCTCGTTTCTTTATGCGGCGTAGTTACTGCAAATTTGACAAGTCGTGAGGTTGGAATATTACTCACATAGAAGCTAACATGCTAGTCTCGCTAGCTACTCATACACTCAGAGCAGCAGCAGCACTGACCGGCCTGCAAACTCAATGAAATTCACTTTGCTTGTAATGCTGTGTGCACAATAAGCGTGTGCATTTCTAATAGAAGTCTACAGATAGCTGTTTCCTTTGTAGCTCTGGTTATTTTGTTGAATATATTTCGGGAAGTAACGATACTGCTGGCTTTAATTCATTTGTCTAGCTGGCAGGATTTACGTGTTGAAATTGTTAGATGTCTTTTGTGTTTTGAGTTCAGCTAACCTGTAGTAATTTGTGAAATTAATGTAGGCATAAATCAGTGCCTAAGTTTTCCACAGTGGCTTCATTCCTTCCTGGTTCCTGACGCCACTTCCAGTTGCGTGGCCTTATCTGGTTGGGTCGGAAAACCAAGTTACTTCAAACAACTAAGTTAGAATATCCCTCTTATGTATGATTTTTTTTTTTTTTTGCAGGGTAGTGGTGCCTGTGCACACTTTAGGGATTATTGTACATAAAATTAAAAAGTATCTGTTTCTGTACGCCTAAATAGTCTTGACTGATATCGATTGTTTTGCCTTTATCAGGTAGTACGGTGAGCTGTCCTTAAACCTCGCCAAAATGACCAAGTTGGGCTTCTTGCGTTTGTCCTATGAGAAACAGGACACACTGCTGAAGCTGCTTATCCTGTCTATGGCTGCTGTTCTGTGTGAGTCTTCTGCACATGCTACACCTGATGTGTGCTCACATACCTGTAAGAAGTGTCAAATGTATGTTTGTGTTGTGTCTCTCTTTAGCATTCTCCACCAGACTTTTCTCCGTGTTGAGGTTTGAAAGTGTCATCCATGAGTTTGATCCGTGAGTGCCCTTTTATTTCCCCAAATTGCGTGTTTCCTTGCAATTTAGGATTATTTAAAAATATTTTTACATCACCTTCAGGTATTTCAACTACCGTACCACCCGCTTCCTGGCAGAAGAAGGATTTTATAAGTTTCACAACTGGTTTGATGACAGGGCATGGTACCCTCTGGGAAGGATTATTGGTGGCACCATATATCCAGGTAGAAGTCTAAAGAAACTATAATACAAACACGTGTACACTTTTTTTGCAAAGCTTATATGATCTACTCTTTCTTTTCCATGAACAGGGCTGATGATTACTTCTGCCGTCCTGTACCACGTTCTGCATTTCTTTCACATCACCATTGACATCCGTAATGTTTGTGTCTTCCTTGCGCCGTTGTTTTCCTCCTTCACTGCCATAGTCACCTACCACTTGACCAAGGAATTAAAGGTATGACATAAATATAACACTTCTATGTATGTAATGGTTTCTATTGCTAATTTTGAAAACTGTATTAGTCTTTTATTTATGACACAAAGTTATCTCCCTAGGATGCAGGAGCTGGGCTTCTTGCAGCAGCCATGATTGCTGTGGTGCCTGGTTACATCTCGCGTTCTGTTGCTGGCTCCTATGATAATGAAGGTACTAAATATTTAGTTACAAGCAGACAACCTTTTAAGATTTCTCAAATTTTTTTTGTCAAACCTCTATCCCTTCTTCCTCAGGTATTGCCATCTTCTGCATGCTGTTGACCTATTACATGTGGATCAAGGCTGTCAAAACTGGGTCTGTGTACTGGTCGTCCATGTGTGCACTGGCATACTTCTACATGGTGAGCAAGTGATAAGAGAGGATAGTTTCTCATGTACAATGTAGAGACTTTGATCCTATGGTGTTTATCTGTAGGTCTCGTCATGGGGTGGCTATGTGTTCCTCATCAACCTGATTCCCCTTCACGTCTTGGTTCTTATGCTGACTGGGCGATTCTCTCACCGCATCTACGTGGCTTACTGCACTGTCTATTGTCTAGGCACAGTCCTCTCCATGCAGATTTCTTTTGTAGGCTTCCAGGTATGAACTGTATTGATTTATACGTTAAAGGTTGCTTTTATTGTTGCAGTGTCTTGTCACTGTCTTCACCTACCTGTTATTCTTTATCCAGCCAGTGCAGTCATCAGAGCACATGGCAGCTTTTGGTGTGTTCGGTTTGTGTCAGGTTCATGCCTTTGTGGATTACTTGCGCAGTAAGCTCAATGCCCAGCAATTTGAGGTTCTGTTCAAAAGTGTCATATCTCTGGTGGGCTTTATCCTGCTGTCTGTGGGAACTGTACTGATGCTGACTGGTAAGGGAGCTAAAAGATAAAACAAAATACAATCTTCTTGCCGTGGGCCATAGCTGACCAGTCTTGTTTTCTACCCTTAGGTAAAATCTCACCATGGACTGGCCGTTTTTACTCCTTGTTGGACCCCTCCTATGCCAAGAACAACATTCCTATCATTGCCTCCGTCTCAGAACATCAGCCCACAACTTGGTCATCTTACTACTTTGATTTGCAGCTTTTGGTGTTTATGTTTCCAGGTATGTATACAATCACATGTTAGTTTTAATTTATCCTTATTTGGTACTTTATGTGAATCCAAAGGTGGGATTTATATTCATTGGTGGCATCCGGTAACAAAATTGCATATTGAGTTCAGTTTTTCCCCCAGGACACATTTAAAGTTTTTTTTCTTTTTTTTTTAAGATGGAGAAAGTTAATTTATTTCTGAAAATAGTTTTGAGTCAGCTGTATTTTTTATTTTTATTTTTTTACACAATGCACCTTAATGCTATGACTGATTGTTATCTTTCTATCTCCTTAGTTGGCCTTTATTACTGTTTCAACAATCTATCAGATGCCAGGATATTCATCATCATGTATGGAGTCACCAGCATGTACTTCTCAGCTGTTATGGTATTTACATATTAAGATACTTTTATTTTTTAAATACCTCGGACTTTCCAATGTCAAAAACGATAATGTACGGTCTCTGTTCACTTTGCTCATTACATTACCTTGAAAGTGTTTGTATGCTGCCTCCTTCAGGTGCGTCTGATGCTGGTTCTGGCTCCAGTCATGTGCATTCTTTCAGGCATCGGTGTGTCCCAGGTGCTGACCACTTACATGAAGAACCTTGATGTCACCCGCCCAGACAAGAAGACCAAGAAGCAGCAGGATTCCACCTACCCAATTAAAAATGAAGTATGAGATTTCAGTAAATGGAATTGCATATTTCACATTTACAAATTCATAATGTGCTTATTTGACACAACCAGGTTGCCAGTGGAATGATTCTGGTCATGGCCTTCTTCCTTATCACATACACTTTCCACTCTACCTGGGTCACCAGTGAAGCCTACTCTTCTCCCTCCATTGTGCTGTCGGCCCGCGGAGGAGACGGTAGCCGCATTATTTTTGATGATTTCAGGGAGGCGTACTACTGGCTCCGTCACAACACACCAGAGGTCAGTCTCACAAAATATGTATGAATCAAAGACCAGTTGTTGCTGAATAGTCTCATCCTAATATTTTTATATTTCTTTTACCAGGATGCCAAAGTCATGTCATGGTGGGATTATGGGTATCAGATAACTGCTATGGCCAATCGAACTATTCTAGTGGACAACAACACATGGAACAATACCCATATATCCAGAGTTGGGCAGGTGAGCATCAAAAAACTACACAACAAATTTAGGCTACAAAAGGTTTATTTTCCGATTGTTTTGTTTTCATAGGCAATGGCATCGACAGAAGAAAAGGCCTACGAGATTATGAGGGAACTGGATGTCAGCTATGTCTTAGTCATCTTTGGAGGGCTGACGGGTTATTCCTCTGATGGTAAGTGGAATGTTATATTGGATGGATGGATAATGGCCATCATGATTGTGTTGTATGTGTAGTATAAATATGCTTTGCTTTAAATTACATTTACCCAGCAAACTCATACTTTACAGTGTAAATGACCCACAACGTTTAGCCAACTGTCTTCTGAATAAGAACTGCACTTGTGTAATCTGTATTTGACATTGCAATTGCACTAATTTGTTGTTGCACTGTTATATTCCAGACATCAACAAGTTCCTGTGGATGGTGCGTATCGGAGGAAGCACTGACACGGGCAAGCACATTAAAGAACATGACTACTACACTCCCACTGGGGAGTTCAGAGTAGATCGTGAGGGTTCTCCTGTCCTGCTCAACTGCCTCATGTACAAGATGTGCTACTATCGCTTCGGACAGGTCTACACGGAGGCCAGTAAGTATCCCTAATACTTATTCTCATGTCATTATTAATGTATTTCAAAATTTACCTTAAAAAAATTCTCAGTTATGACTTAAAGGATTGTTATTGCTGAATAAAGTCTATCTTTTAGATATATACTAAGCTTGGTTTTCTTCACAGAGCGCCCACCTGGGTATGACAGAGTGAGAAATGCTGAGATTGGAAATAAAGACTTTGAACTGGATGTTTTGGAGGAAGCCTACACTACAGAGCACTGGCTTGTTAGGATATACAAGGTAATGCTTTAGTTTTAAGATCCTTTTGATATTTAAAGTATTTTAACTGCATAACTACTTCTTTAAGGTTAAAGATCTGGACAACCGGGGCCTTTCTAGGACATAAAACCTTGAGATGGCAGTGAACACATTTTTTAGCAGACAGCACTGAAAGCCTTCCCTTATGGTCAGCAGATGAATGGGAAAAAGCATACTTTTTATACTTTTTTTGTTCAGAAGAAATTGCATCAGAGATTTGTTTGTGGTTGATTTTAATTTTATTTTGTTATAATGAAATGTCTCATCTGGGATCAGAGGGAACTGGTGTCAAATGTCCAGTCTGTGTGAGGAAGTGTAATTAGCCATTAACATGGCAAAAAAGAAAGCAGTGTTCATTCTTGAGCACTTTGGATTTTCATATTGTGGTTAAATAAAATGGGATTAAACGTGTTTGAGTCTTTCTTCATACTGAATTAGGTAGCAACAACTATGTGGGGTAAGAAATAAATAATTTACCTTTATCATCCAGTTTAATTATCATACCAGCAAATGTTCAAGATAAGCATTAGTTGTAGTGCATTTTGCATTACTTATCAACTTTATTAGTAAGTCACAGTGTTAAGCTCTAGAACTTAATATAGTGTATTGCATATACATACATTCTATAACATTTAGAACATTTTAAAGTAATACAGCTCCGCAAAGGTCAATATAATTTTCAAAGAGCATTAATGAGTCCCACAACTTTAAATTAGGTCAGACAGATTGTCTGAAATAAGCTTTACAGCCTGGGCTGGTCAGGCAAGTCTTCCAGAAGAGCAGGATTTTTTCTGTAAATGTATGCATTTGCATCATCGTCCAGATTCACCAGCTCAGCAAGCGATGAAACACATGGATCGTGATCGACAAGCATTGTTGGCAGACGAGAAGACTGACGGTGAATACGGCTAGAGCGCCGCACCGGGGTCAGAAATTTTACATCTTTGATGTTACTTTTATGCCTAGATGTGCTTGTACCGACCTCATCCTCGATTGTCTTCTTAACACTAAAACAGAAAATAATCAATGACTAATTGCAAATGTATACAAAAAAGAACTAAGGTATTAAAAATGATTAACCTTTGCAGGAAAGGTGTGGTTTTCACATTGTATTTAACAACAGATGCTCCCTCCATTTGTGAAGAATTTTCTTTCACATAACAGTCTTCATTACTTTCCTTAGTCTCATCTTGCAATTCCTCATCACTGGTGTTGCCTTCACTCTTTATGCCATTGTCACTGGTAGTTTTGTTTGTTATATCCTCTTGTTTGCATTCTCTCTTTAATTTGCCGTCCCCATCCCTGCGCTCATCGTTTATCTGTAGGGAATCTGTAGGGAAGAGTATAATTATTTGAAAATACGTGTGCCATTTTAAACTAGCATAAACTATGCTTTGAGCTACAAACAACTTTACAAAACACATCAAAATAGATGAACTTATTTTCTGCCATAGAAAAGGAGCCAAACATACCATTGTTATATTTAGAGGGTGTTTCTAAAGCCTCTAGTGCATCACATAGGTTAATAACAATCTGGTAAAAGAAAGGTGACACTGGTTAATAGGATAACAACATATTACAGTAAAACGGAAAAAAGTGCCAGTTCATCCTTACATCATCAACTCTGTCCTGTGACTCAACTAGAAAATCACCAGAGTTTTCAAGTAGGTCCAGAGTGGTATTCATAATTAATGACATTCTGTTGGTCAGTTTTACATTTTCTTGGTTATCTGCACTGTGGGCGGGAGCCACAGAGGCCATCTTGTGCACTTTTAGTTCAGTTTCAGGGTCGGACTTTGCAGCAGGGCGAGATTTTGTTTGAGCTCCAGGTTTCATGGATATCTTTGTTTTTGTGGCGGGGGGTGCAAACACCATAGCTGGTCTCTTTAGAGTCTTTCCCTTGGATGCTAGCCACTTTTCAAGTTTAGCTCTGTAAGAGTATACACACAAAAATGTTAAACAAAAAAGTCACTGCGGACATCATAAATGTGGAAAACACTGACCTCTTCTCTTCAGCAGTTTCAGTGGTAGCGCTGTATTTGCTATTGGTGCTTGTGACAGAATGTTTGCCCGATTTGTTGTCGGTTACTGGAACCATTGGCTTTGCAATCAAAGTCCCACATCTTTTACTTTGAGCCACTGTAGCGTTTCTGTGGCGTACAGTTGTTGGAACACTTCTGTCAGGAAGACGAGCAGAAGAGAATCCAGTTGGGGGGCGGCTGTTAATAGCAGTCTTGCCTAATCTATTAGAAATCGGTGCTGATGTTTGAGTGCCACGCCCAGCAGCAGATGTTGATGTACTTTTGGTGAAATTCCCAACCTTTTGGCTTGCTGGTTTTGGACCCACATTCCTAACGGGAGCGCTCGATTTCCAAATGGATCCAATTTTTGACTCAACAACTTTGCCTTTGTACATGCCAGGAGCAAGTCTTGAAGGCTGCACAACAGCTGGTGGCTTTGGTGCTTCAACTACTTTTTTGTGTTTTGCATCTTGTTCAGTTTTGAAGGCCTGGCTGTGAGTATGCTTTTTGTCAGCTCCAGATACTTTCTCAGATTTTTCCTGGGTTGTTGCCCTTTTCAGAACCTGCTCAACAACCATCTGCTTTCTGTCAGCCTGTTTGGCACTTGCCGGTTGGCCAGGTTTTGTCGAAGTCACTTTAGTACCCTTTGGTTGGAGGGCTTTTGACACTCCTTGTTTAATGAAAGACTTAATTTCTTTTGCAGGCTGAACATTCTCCTTGTTTCTCTAAATAGTAAGGAAAAAAATACACTATGACAACTGACATTCAAAGATATAAAAGATAATTTTGACAAATATTCATAGTATTTAAACTTACCTTCTTAGAGATGCAATATTGCCTTGAAGCTGTGGTGCTGTCCATTATTTTATTTTTTTTTTACTAGCGACGTTGCCAACAGAACAATCTGGTGATGGAAAAGTCACATACTGTTTGCATTTTACCCACATCTTTGATTTTTGTTTTAAATATATGAAAATAAAACGTCTATTTTAAACCAGTCAAATCTTAGCGATGTGTGTTTCCACACTAATACCTTTTGCAAAATGACCTTCTATGCAAATCCAACACGACAACGTATTTTAAATTTTTTTGGTATATTTGGCAGGGACAATGTACATTCTTCGACTTTTTTGTAAATGCACCAGAGTTAGCCTAATGGCTATTTTTTCCATCTGCTGTCCATGGACAGATGTTAAAATGTTACTCTAAAACAAGATACGTCCTACATTATCATTCATACACAATAGAACAAACAATCCATAAAAAAGGTACAATTTCTAAAATACATTAAGCAGACCTTTAGTAGTAACCTGTAACTAAACCTTAATACAATAAAAATAAAATATTTTAACTTAGACTTACTCTGATGGGCGTTGTGTGTAAGGACAAAAATCCCCTCTATCGAGGCACAAGGACAAGGCTGAAGCAAAACAAGGCGTCTGTTTTCTTCAGGAAAAACGATCAGTTTGATTTGGCGCGGTGGTGCTGCCATTGGTCACGTGAATGTCGCGAGAACACAAAATGACCAATAGAAAGTCTCTTTACCTACGTAAGAACAAGAACAGAAAAAGCGCGACTCCGTGGACTCGTTTAGGTTTTGAATGTTTGAAACTAAATAAAATTCCTGTCTTACCGGGTTTTGTCTGTACAGTCAGTGGTCAGCAAAACACTGGGCGTTTAATATACAAAGCAACAACGCACCAAACATTTATAACCTTTCGTGTAAGGTTTTATTAGTTAGCCGTATTGACCATTCATCAATTTTGAGGATTGTCATTAATTATGAGCAACAAAATGACAACATAAGAGTGCATCATTATGGGAGGAATGCATCAGGGACAATATAACATAATTATCACTAAGCCTTCTTATATATCATCTTTCTATTAAATAAAATCAACCCATTTCACAAATGACCTGAAAGCGTTTGTTGTGTCAAGTTTACATTTTTTCTAAAACATGTAGAAAAACCTTCAATAATAATAATAATAAAGGTAGCTGATTCTGACAAAATGACCGAGGCAGATCAATAGTTGTTCTAATAAGGCATTAATAGCACCATAAATAAATGTATAGTCTTTTATTTATAGTCCACTTTATTTTGAAGGATAATACCGGAAGTCCTCTTGCTAGATCAGTGGCATTAGCGCCATTCGTGTGCACAAAGTTAGCTTAGCGGCACTTCGCTAAAGTGTCCCAAAATAGGTTTATTCAACGTAAATTACGATGTATGGTCACTGCGCAGCCCCGAACTGCACCAGTGAAAAATCTGACCCACAGCCGTTATTCAGGTTTCCTCTTGACAATGAAAGGTAATGCTACAGAAAAAAGTACGATACTTGATGAAAATCTTTTGTGAAACCGAGTAGCACAGAGAGCAAACGTGAAGGGGCTGTTAGGAATAAACACACAGAAAATAGCATTTTAACACGAAACTTAAACTATATTTTTTATCAGCGTCGTATATCTTCAGGAGAGAATTAACTTTAATGTACAACGATTGGGCTCTTACTAAAATGTTTACTTAATCTAGCCTATTACACACATTTGTTACAAACTAGATCTCATTTATGTATATGTTAGTTTTGTAGGTAAACTAGGGAATCAACTTTTTCTCTTAATTCAATAATGATTTTATTTAAACCTACCTTTTTCAGGAGCAAAAAGTGGTTGGAGAAATGCCAACGTCAAGATCTTATGGACAAACCAACAGAGCAGTTGTACAGATATGTAAGACTTTGTGGAAAACATTTTGAACCATCTGCCTTTGACAGTGTGAGTTATGTTTTTAAATAAGTAACCATGCTTTGAAAAAATGTACTGTGGGTATTGAAAATATAATTCTTCAACTGTCTTTAGGATGCTCAAGGTGTAGCACTGAAGGAAGACGCTGTACCAACCATCTTTGGTTTGCCAAGCCAACCTCAGACCAGTCTGGTGAAGCGTAAGGAATCGGTATGTTAACATTTGACATTAAGTGGAATCTTTTTTTTCTATTTATTTTTTTATTTTTATTTTTTTACTACAAAATGCATTTTTAATTGTGGTATGTTTTCACTTTATAGGTCAAAATGAATGAAAAGGAGAATAAAGGAAAAAAGAGTATGTTTGCAAAAATGTTACACAATAACTTTATTAATAGTAAAATTATGTGAGGATTTATATTATTGTTGTTTCTTCTGTAGAGATGAAAACGCCTGAAGTAGAACCTGCCGCAGAAGACGTCCAGATGGCGTCAGAAGAGGATGAGAATAAAGAGTATCTGAAGTCTTTATTTGAGATTGTGATGCTGTTGGGTGGACACAACATTCCCCCAACAGGTCCTGGTGATGAGAAAGACGGCCCCAGACCAAGCAACTTTCAAGCTCTATTAGAGTGTCGTATAAACTGTGGAGATAAAACCCTAAAAAAGAAATGGGATGAGAATAAGGAGTGCTTTTCAGATCAGCTCAATAACTTGGTTGAGGTGTGTGAACAATGTATTCGTAGTAAACTGGTGGAGGAAGTAATGCAAAATGGCTTTTTCTCCTTACTTACTGATGAGTTAGTGAAAATTTCAGGAGAATGGTACCTCCCTGTGTTTCTTCGTTTTGTGGATCAGTCTAATTGTCAGCAAGAACGGTTTCTTGGATTCTTGTCTTTTGAGGGAGACGAAGATGTCTTGGCAGAGAAACTACTATCGGAAATAACTGAAAAATGGGGCTTAAAACTGGAGCAGTGCATAGGCCAGGCTCACTCCTGCTCTGGAACACATTTTAGTAACATAAAAAAAATTGTAGCAAAGGTAACAGAGAGCTATCCAGCAGCAGTGCCTACACTAAGATCGACTGAAACAGTAAATGTCCTACTGGCCAAAAGCATGGCTTTGTCAGGAGTTCAGCTTGTCATGTCTACCTTTAGAAAGATTGAGTTGTTCTTTAGTCGCTCCCCTTTATCGTGTGTGGAGTTTGAGCATGCCATTTCCATTTTCTATGCAGACAAAGAAGAGAAAGCCAGTGCATTAAAGGAGATCTGCCAAACTAACTGGACAAAAAGGCACAATGTTTTTGAGGTTGCGGTTGAAATGTTTGAGGCATTGCTCCTTTGGGTAGATAATGTGAATGACAACGAAGACATGAGGTGGAATGACCAGGTTGCCCATGATGCCATGGAGCTTTCAAAAGCTTTGACAGATTTTGAATTTATTATGGCATTAATTGTGCTAAAAAACACAACTGCACTTACACAAGCCTTTGGGAAAAACATGCTTGGGAATGCACTAGATATTGGTTTTGCTGCAAACAGTTTCAATGCTGTTTTGCTTTCCCTAAAGGAAGTGTTTGACAACATTGATGTGTACCATGAATTCTGGTATGAAGAAGCCACCAATCTTGCCAATGCACTGGACATCATAGTCAAGGTTCCCCGATCATTTCTGAGAAAACATAATTCTGATTCTGCTGCAATTCAGCCAGAGAACTACTACAAGGAACATGTCTCTGTTCCTGTGGTGACACATATCCTTAGAGAAATGAATGAGCTCTTCAGTGAATACAACCTGAAGACTCTGAGCGGGTTGTCACTGGTTCCTGCTGCTATTGAGCAAAACAAGTCTACCAAACCAGATGAAGAGAGTGTTCAGTTTTTTAAAAATTACATCCCAAATGCAGCAACACTCTCTGCTGAGCTACACTGTTGGTGGGTGAAATGGAGCAAAAAGGGCAAAGAGGAGAGTTTTCCATCCACTGTCCAAGAAACACTGCAGCTGGCTGACATCAAATTCTTTCCAAACATGCTGGCAGTGTTGAGACGGCTTGCCGTCATGCCCTGTTTGTCTTTGGAGGACAACAGTAATGTGGCATACAAGTGCTTCAAAAGGTACATGGAGAACACACCTGATCAATTGAAATCAAAGAGCATTGGGTTTTTGAACGTAAATTCAGATGTCCTGTGTGATCTGGAGTCAATGGTTGAACTATATGTAAAGACATATCCTGATCAGGAAGATGTCTCGGTTGCAAAAGGGTAATCTTGGCTGTTTTTTTTCTGTTAAGGATTTAATTGTGAATAGATGCAAAGTTGTAATTCTTCTGTGCTTTTGTGCCAGTTTGTAATTAATTATTATTCTCTTAAGATGGCCTGTAATTGCTGTTTTGAAATTACTTTTTTTAACATCTGATTAGTTGTAAAAAAAAATGAGTATGTCAAAAACATAGTTTTGTAAATATCTGCCATACAAAAGAGGCTTGGTTGTAAGCAAAGTTTGGGCCTCAAAGCAAACTGCTTTTTCACATCAATAAAATTGCACTGAATTACTACTATTAATTCTATTACTTACTCCTAGATAAAAAAGCTAAAATGATGTGGTAAATTTGGCAAAAATCTAATCATTTCAAATAACACTAGGGTAAATATACAAAACTGTACATTTAAGATAAAATATGAATTTAATTCATATCAAAAATGTTTAATGATATGAAGTCAGATAATGTAGGTAAAGAATTTGAGAAAATAAAATAAAAATATAGCAATACTTTCTGACCCAATATTTTGGGGGCTATACTAGTGCTATTATATAAAGGTAACGTGGCTTGACATTAAGATTGAAGGTTGGCCTTTTTATTTGAACCCCCAGTGTTTCTGTCAAGCTCAGCCACATGGTCCCACCCCTCCCTCTGCTGGTCAACAGTCTGCACTGCACAGTTTAGTTCCTGGTTGTGATTACACGCGTTTGGTCCACTCTTGTTGTCTTAGCGCGTAATATCAACTTTGGAAGCATGGATTTAGATGGCTCTTAGTTTTCTAAAGACAAGAAGGGAGAATACAGCGTTAAAGACTGCCCTTGCATCTTGCAGGTTTGGGCTAATGCATGACTCTTTAGAGTCCCCTGCAGGTTTACTTGTACTGTAGCCTTGCCAGTTTGCAACCACCAGCTAAGCTAGCTAACTTGGTAGCTGGCTACATTGCAGTCCAAAATGACTGACTGCTGCGCTGCAGCCAACTGTGGTTACAACCAAGGAGAGGGCGATAACACCCCACTTTTCAGCTTTCCCCTGGATACTGAACGGTACGTGTTGTGCTTATTTTATATGGGCGAGCGTGGGTGATGAAACGCTTTGAGAGAAAATGAAAATGTTCAAATGGGTTAGCTCTCAGCCGTTAGCACTGAAACTAGCTTAACAGCATGTTGGCTATATCGAGTGAACTCAGTGGAAAATGGCGCAGACTATGTTCCTCTCCAAAGAAAAGTCGAGATGAGATGACAAACTCATAATTTCCGGGTTCTTGGCAAGAGATCAATGCACCCATGTGTTTTAATCTGGATATTTGTGGTCTTTTACACTTGTTTTTTAATACCAACTGCTAACTTTGGCGTTGTTTCCATCGCTGTACGACACCTATCGACTGAATGTGTGCACAGTAGCCTACAGTTACTCAGATTCAGGTCAGTCAGATTAACATTCACTCGTACCAAATTGGCAATTTATGTGTCATTTAATAAATAAAATTGAAGCATCGCTTTTTAATATAGTCTCAAGTGCTTTTGTAATCAGTTATCTGTGCTTTTATATTCTCTTAAAAGTCAGCCTACCAGTGCAGTTATGTTTGAATTTGTATATATTATTTGTAAATTAAAAGTTATAACTACATCTCTGTACGTGGAAAGATGAAATTACATCTGAAACAACGATGGGAGATCCAGAAGTTTGAGCCAAATTCAAATAAGGAGTTTGGACATATATAATGCATTTAACCAAGTATTATAATGATACAGCCTAAATATTCTTTTACATGCACAAATCACTATTCATCAGGAACACTAATTTATAAGTAACATTATAACTGTTATTTGATTATGATAAGACACCCGTTTGTTTTATTTTATATTTCTGGGTATTATGTAAGTGTTATGATTGTGTCTTTGTACTTTCAGATGTAAACAATGGCTGAAGAACTGTTGTCGCCAAGATCTTGAATCAGAAACCCCAGAGCACTTGCACAAGACTTACAAACTTTGTGCAAAGCACTTTGAGCCTGCTATGATTTCTAATCAGGTGAGAGGCAATATTTTGTCAATAATTGAGAAACACCACATAGCATCTTATTGAAAAACATTTATTACGGTCGTAGTATATTTTATATATGTTTATGCGAAAATTAATGTCATGTTGATTAGTAAGTGACAGTCTTGCTTTTTTATTTTTAGGATGACTCCAACACTGTACTAAAAGAAGATGCCATTCCTACAATATTTGACCTTACAATGCCCGTAAATAATCAGTCAGTGTCCAACAGAAAACGAACTAGAGATCTGGTGAGATGAAGATTACATTTTTCTTCTATCTTTCTTAGATATTTAAAACTCTAATCATATCTTTTGTGCACCCAGTCTGAAGAGGACCCCACGTCTATAAAGAAGACTAAAGGTATAGTATTTACATAAAAAATATATTTTATCAGTTATTTTCCAATTATTGGTTAAAATTATTTTAATGGAACCGTGTTAAACGTGTATAATTTATCCCTCTCACCAGAAGTGACTGCAGAGACAACAGATGTCTGTGCAGCAAACAGAGCAACACTTGACCTGCAAGATGAAACCCAAGAAGATGTAGCCACATGCAAAGCAAAAGATACACTTAAAGTCTATTTTAAGGAAACCCTGGCACTTACTGGATTTAGCATTAATGGTGCAAACACCTCTGATGAATCAATTGGAGGTGCAAGGGGTCAGCAGTCTGTCAATCCAATTTGTGTGGAGAAGATTGACAAAAAAGAGATCCTGCAGTTTAGTGAAGACCTAATGAGAGAGGAGATCCAGAACAGCCTCCACTTGGCACGCTTCTTTTCCATTCTTCTTCAGGAAGTTACAATCGTAGAAGGAAAGGAGCAGGTTCCAGTGTTCATTCGGTCTGTCACAGTAGCGGGGTTTCCAGAAAAGCACTTGATTGGCTTTCTTCCATGTGATGTGGATGTGGAGAATCTGTTTTACCTACTTCTCACAGAGTTACGAAATAAGTGGGGACTGAGAATGGAGCACTGCAGAGGGATATCTTACCTAGTCAAAGGCAAAATGTGTCAAAGAATTCGAGACCTTACCTGCAGAATACTTCAGGAGTTTCCACAAGTAGTACTGTCACCAAGTGACCCATATGCATTCAACATTTGGATTATTCGCTGCATGCCTGTGGCCTCCATTCAAAATGTGGCTGACACTGTAGAGGAGGTGGCCTCATTGCTCAGGAGAACACCAGAGCTTTCCAAAAGATTGGAAGGAAAGATCCAGCTAGCATATGGGCACATAAAAGGTGAGGTAGAAAAGATCAAGACTTTGTTAAGTGGCACTTGGGAATATGGCACTGATGCCTTTCAGACCATGTTGGATATTCTTGAGCCATTCCTTAACTGCATCAATGAGATCATTTCAAAGGTGGATGAAGATACTGCTGAACAGATGGCCAAGCTCAAGCCAATTTTGAAGAATTTTAATTTTATCATCACTCTTGTTGTTCTAAAAAACACACTTTGTTGTGTGAGCATATTGAACTCAAGTCTCAGGGGAGTCATTAGCATCAGCAGTACCTTACAGTACAGCATTTCTAATGCCTTAAAGCTGGTAAGCAAATACCAACAAGAGATGGCAATATTCCATAGAAAATGGTTTTCTGATGCAGTTGGGAGAGCAAAAAAGCTTGGTGTTGAAGTCACCAAACCGGAGACAGACCAAGGAACCACACCTGAGACCCCACTGGAGGACTTGTACAGAGAAACTCTGAGTCGGCCCATCTTACAGTATCTAGTTTTAGAGGTGAAGAGAGTGTTCAGTATAGAGATGGTTAGGATTCTTAGGTGGCTCTCTCTGGTGCCATCTTATATGGCAGACCACAATTTCAGCATTCGCAGAGATAAAGTAGCAGATGCAAATTTGAACAATCTTGCAAGGCCTGACACTTTCTATGAAGAGCTTGGCTGTTGGGAAGTGAAGTGGAGACATGCTAGCAAGCGCAGAATCCTCCCAACTACAGTGTTTGCCACACTAAAGATACCAGACATTGGTTTCTACCCAAACGTGCAAAACCTGCTGAGGGTGTTGGGCACTGTCCCATGTGTAAATGCTGAGGCAGATGTGTATGGGCAGTACCATATGGTGCTAGAGCGGTGCCATGCCTACCTGAGTGCCACACCTGAGGACCAAAGACAATGCAGTAAGGCTTTTCTCTATGTCAACCAAGATGTGCACTTCAGTGTGGAGCAAATGGTTGACTCATATGTCCAGAAGCACCCAGATATACTGCTGATGCTGCAAATGGTGAGGGATTTTCAACCTATTTGATGCGCATGCTGTTAAAATAAGACATTAAATAATTGATTTTATTGTGTTTGTCTTCTGCCTCTATTTCAGGATGATGACACTAAAGAGAAGCTTCTTCCAGGTAGGAGCATATGTTTAGTTTATTCTTAATTTTAAATTAATGAATTAGTGAATTTAAAATGCATGCAGCATATAAATCGGTTGATCTTTAACACACAACACAGTAAAACAGTGTATTTGATGTGTAGATCTTGAGTCAGGCATCCAGTTTTGAGGTACAGTTCTGAAAAGTGTCGGCATAAGTATTGTTGCTGTTGATTATTAATAATTTAGGCTGTTTTTGTTGAGCATGAGTTCTAATGATTAACTTATTTATTATAATTATTGAGTCTTTATTCTAAAGCTATATTTGTCTTCTTCTCAGTGGAAAACCAAGAAAATCATGCTGAAAAAGACACAGAAGAAGAATTGCAACTTATAAACTTGGAAATGGATGCTGAAAGGCTTGTGGAGCTGAAGTGTGCAGAAACTGACAGGGAAGCTCTGAAATATGCTTTGCAATCTGCAGTGATTGCTGCTTACAGCAGCCAAAGCAGACAACGCCGTGAGGCCACTCCTGCTCAGGATGGAGAGGCTGAATATGTGACCAAGTCAGAAATGCAAGAAGTTCTCTCTGTCTGTGAAAATGTTGTCAGAGAGGGAGTCCTCATGGAAGTTGGAAGCTCATTCTTTTCCTTCTTCATTGACAGAGTAGTTAAGTTTGGTGAAAAGAATTGCCTTCCACTTTTCCTTAGGTTTGTAGACAGTTTTGATGTCATGCGGTTGGAATTGATGGGATTCCTTGAAGCAGATCTTGATTGTGAAGCCATGGTGCAACGTCTCTTTGAAATTGTAACAAATGAGTGGCATCTTGATTTAAAAAACTGTAGAGGTCAGGCCTACTTAGGCTCTGGTGAGGTTTCCTACAAGTTAAAAGCCTTTGCCTGCAAAGTACAAGAAAAGTATCCACTTGCCATTAGCACACACTGTTCTTGTTACTCTTTCAATACGTGGTGGTCCAAATCTATTCCAGTGCCTGCTGTTAAAAGAGCTCTGGATTCTTTTGAAGAGGTTATGATGTTTTTCGGGAGCAATGATGCTCTAGAAAAACAGCTAGACCATGTAATTGCTTTTGGTCTCAGAGAGAGCTATGAAAAAGTTCAAGAGTTGCAAGGAAAGTTCTGTTCACTTTGGCAGGAAAAGCATGACTCCTATGAGGTGTTTGTGCAGATGCTAGAGCCCTTGGTAGAATGTTTAGAGAAAATCAAAAACAACCCACAGAGGTGGAAGGCAATGTCTGAACAAGCTGGGGCACTTCTGCAAAAAGTAATGGAGTTTGATTTCATCATTGCCATGGTTGTGTTGAAGAATGCCTCCTCTTTTACCAAAGAGCTGAGTGCAGGTCTTCAAAAGGACCACTTTAGTGCAGCGTCCCAACTTTGTCAAATAAGTGGTATTGTGGCTACACTGAACAGAGTAAAAACCAATATTAAAGTTTTTCACCAGAATTGGTTTGATGAGTCCTGTGCTATTGCACAGTCTCTCAGAGTGCAGATTGAAGTGCCTGAAAACTCTTTGCCAAGAGATGGAATGATGAAGCCAGTTGGGTTCTACAAAGATGGTTTGAGTGTTCCCCTGGTAGATAACCTCATCAATGCTGTGAAGGATCATTTTTCAGATGACCACAAAGAAGCGCTAAACTTCCTCTCGCTAGTTCCATGTTCAGTCACAGTGAGCTACATGTTCGAGAGCTTAAAGTCAAAACCGCCTCTCTACAGTAGTGATCTTCCTGATGCAGACAACTTTTTCACAGAGCTGTGCTGTTGGAGAGTGACATGGAAGACCAAGGTTGCATCAGTAACCATCCCAAGCTCATTATTTCAAACATTGCGCTTGCCATTAATGCAGTACTTCGGGAACATAAATGCGTTGCTAAGGATTATGTCTGTGCTACCCAGCACAGCACTGGAGGACTGTGGTGTTGTAATGAGGCACAAGAGGTTCCTGGAATATCTGAGAAACACAAATCCACAAGACCGGTCCCCCTGCTCATCAATGCTGCAAGTGAGCACCGACTTCAGCCGAGACCTTGATCGCATGGTGACCCAGTGTTTAAAAGCCACACCACAAGCTTTAGAAGGAATCTGTTTGGTAGGTACTTACTTTCGTACATTTTTATTACTCTTCATCTTATTTCCTGTATATTATTTATTTTGGTATGTTTTACAGGAAAAGGAGTCAAAAAGTTTCAGTAGAAACCCTGAAATGAATATGGAAGGTAAGGCCATTTTACTATAAATTACTTTAAACAACATATTTGAAAATTTTTAGCTTGTTCTGACCATATTTGTGTTTGTCCGGAAAAAAAGTTGACACAGTCAAAGAAGAACCTAAAGAACCCAAAATTCAGTCTGTTCACAAGATGGAAGACCAGGAGATGAAATTTGCAGATGAGAATGGCCACACAGGAGACAACCGCCAGAGTCTTACAACAGTATTCAAACTGGCTGCAGCACTTGGGAAAAAGAATTGCAGTCTGTCTGATATCTCAGAAGAGAACCGTGAGCTTTTTGCTCAGGCGCTGTCCATGTGCCACTGGTTTGAAAGTGAAAGCAAATGTACCATAGGTGAGGCTGAGATGGGGAAACTTCTTATTCAAGGAGTCAGAGATTTTATACTTAAAGAAATACAGGACTCGCCATTCTTCTCACTTATTACAGACAAACCTGTTAATATTGGTGACAAGACCTACTTGCCAGTGTTTGTAAGATATGTTGGAGAATCTGCTCCAAAAGTAGAACTAATGGGATTTTTACCATTCAATGAGAGCGCCAATGTTGATACGCAGGCACGTAACCTAGCAAAAATTCTCACTGATGACTGGGGATTAAACATGTCTCAGTGTCGTGGACAAGCATTCATGAACTTGGGCTCAGGTTACCAAAGCCTGAAGAAAATGTCTCTAGATTTCCTCCAAAGCTACCCATTTGCTGTGGTAACACCTAGTGAGTCTTGTGGCCTTGCCCACTGGCTGGTGCGTAGCGTGCCTTGCCCCTCAGTAGTGAACATGTTGAATATTGCCGAAGACCTTTTGCTGTTCTTTGATGAATACACTTGTCTAGAGGAACAGTTGGCACAGGCTGTAGATGGGCTACTGAACATGCCAAGAGAGGCTTTGGAGGAAAGTCCAGAAACGTGTTGCTCAAGGTGGAGAAAAAGAGAAGACTTCTTTGACATACTTGCTGATACCCTAGAAGGCATCCTCAGTTGTCTTGATGCTGTTAGTTCTAGTGCCACTGGTGCCAAGTCCATGCATGCGCAGGTTCTCTCTACTGCACTAAAAAATATGGATTTTATTGTTTCCCTTGTGACTTTGAAAAATGCTTGTGGCCCCCTTCGTAACTGTAGCACTGTCTTTCGTTGTGGGAATCCTGCCGATATTCTTTGTGAGGTGGAAAAAATCCCCTCTATAATCGAGACACTCAGCAACATGCTGGCAAACGTCACCACTTTGCACAGCACTTGGTTTGAGCAGGCATTTCAGCTAGCAACCAAGATTGCTCCTGAACAAGTGTGCTTCTCAGAGGAAGCCAACAGCTATGAATCTCCAGAAATTTATTACAGAGAAAATCTGAGTGTTCCTCTACTTAAGAGTCTCATTGATGAAATGAACTACAACTTCTCAGACAGCCACTTAAAGGCTCTGTCAGTCTTGTCTTTACTGCCCTCCTGCAGTCCACAGCCCATTCCGTCAGAGTCTGCAGACAAAGCATTCAGCCTCTACCTTGCAGATCTCCCTGAGCCTGAAGCAGCAGAGCAGGAAGTCAATGCCTGGTCTGCTGTGTGGAGAGAGAAGTACCAAGATACTGCCCCCCCAACATCCATAGCAGAGACACTGGCACATACAGAGTCCAAAAACCACCCAGCTGTTACATTACTGCTTAGGCTAGTTGCGGTCCTTCCCAGTGTTAGTATGGAGTTTGACTTGATGAAGACCACGCTGAACTCCATGAGAGATGTCTTTAAAAACACTGTCTGCAAGGGCAACAGACTGGATCATGTAATGCTCCTCTCTCACGTAACAACCCTGCAGAGATTGCCAGAGGTCATTGAGAAGTGTATTGAGCTCAACCCTGAGAGCCAATCTTGTCTTTCTAAGGTAAATATTTTTCACCACATATAAATTTGGTAAATAAAAATTGATTCTTAATTGTATTTATATTCTTTATTTTAGGTCATGGCAACGTTACAGAGGCTGAATTTGAAAAGTGGTAAGTGTTTATATAAATAAGTCCGTATTAAGAAAGGAATCAATTGCAGAGTGCATACTGTGTAGAAGTTAAAAACTTTTTATTTTTTATTTTCAAACCAGAAGTTTTCAAAGGGAAACCTGAGACAGTAGATCTGGATGCAGCCAAAGCAGCAGAGCAGCCCACTAAGACACCAGAGGTCACTGAAGAACCAAGGAAAACTGTGTCTTTTTATGACCCTCAACTACGTGAGCAAATCCTTAAGGAACTGTGGGACTCTCAGTTCTTCACAGTTATAACTGAACAAGCTGTTGAAATTGAAGGACAGCTTTATGTCCCATTGTGCATCAGATATCTAAACAAAGAGGACATCCAGTGTGAGGAGACCTTAGCTTTTATCCCTTTCACCGAAGATGTGTTTGCCCTTTCCAACGCTATTGAGACAGCCTTGTCTGAGAAATGGGGACTCAACATGGAGTTCTGCAGAGGACAGGCCATGTTAAGTACAGGTGAAGTAGGAGCTCAGATGAGGGCTGTTAGTTTGGCCCTTGCTATGAAGTACCCACAGGCTATAAGAACTGTCAGCTCTGCTTTGTCTCTTAATGTGTGGCTGGCAAAATCCTCTCCTGTCACAGAAATAGCCAATGGTGCTGTTTTGATACACAAGCTATTACAGTGGCTCACAGAGGATGCAGAGCGTCAGAACAAACTTGAAGACATGATCTTGCATGCATTCCATCATGATGAAGGAAAGGGTAATGAGCTGAGGGATAAAGTTATCAAAAACTGGGAGAAGAGTCATGACATGCATCAGATGATGGTGGAGATTTTAGAAGCAGTCATGCTGTGTTTGAATGAGCTAAAGGCTCAGGGAAGTGCATCTGACCAGCAGCAAGCATCACAGTTCTTCAGCGCGGTCAGAAGCTTTGAGTTCATCCTAGCCACAGTTGTGCAGAAAAATGTCTTGGATGTAACTAAGAAGCTAAGTGAAGCTCTTCTGGGCAAGCCTTTGGATGTGTTGCTTGCAGTGAATGGTTTGCCTGATCTTAATGCTCAGCTCACACAGCTAAAGGCTGATATTGATACCCATCATAAGGCCTGGTTTGATGAAGCTGTTGCATTGGCTTCCAAACTCCATGTCACTATGTTGCATTCAGTCCTTTTAGAGCCACTTAGTGAGTTTTACAAAGAATCTGTAAGCATGAAGGTGGTCGAGCATTCAATAACAGAAATTGAAGACCTCTTCACAGAAAAGGTAACAGATACTTTGCGGTGTCTAGAGATTGTGCCTTATGCAATGTCCAAAGTAGAAACCAGCATTCTTAGTGGTCTTGTGTGCCGCCTGTACAAGGACGATTTGCCAGATCAGGCCTCCCTCCACACTGAGATGAAGCTGTGGAAGGAGAAATGGCTGGATCCCCTGGCAGGGTATCTCCCGACTACTGTGCTTGATGCTCTCAAGACATCCCAGATCAGAAGTTTTAGTAACATAGAAACTCTCCTCAGACTGCAGGTTATCTTGCCGTTTTCAAGAAGGGAGAGCAACTTCAGGCAGGGAAAAAGAAGCTTACAGGAATTTATACAGGAGAAAAAATCCCTATGTGAGCTACATCCTCTGTAATAGGTGCAGGTCTTCCGTTGCAGTTAAGTTTTCAATAAATGTGTACGAGATGTCAGCGCCACCATTTTAGCAACAACTGTATCCTCAACCGAACTTTGAGGTTCTAAACTGTGTACATTATCTTTAATATTTCATTTTGTGGTTATTCTGAGAACGAATTCCTATCCTTTGTTTTGTATTCTGTAGTTTGTACAGTTGGTACTGTCCAATGGGACCAATGTCTTTGGCGAGAAAAAAAAACAGTGCTCCACTGACGGTTATCAACGCTTCTGTGCCTTGATGCAGATACTCACCCCTTTTATCATTATACCATGTAAAAATGTCCCATTGGCATTTGAAACAAATTTTTATTTTTATCATTACCAAAAATGAGCTGACCTAAGTAAACCCAATGTCATGGATTACTATAATTATAAAATGCACTGTTAACACCTCTGGCACAAATCAAAATGGTTAGTCCTATAATGTCATTTGATGATTTATCATGTTTCCCTGTCTATTTGCAGGAATGAATTTGCTGTAAACGTATCTTTAAAAGAATGTTTCCTAAATAGGAAAAACTTCATATATATTTGTCAAAAAATTAATAAAATGCACAAAAAGGTACATGGCTTTAAGTTGCTTAATTTCTTTGAACTGTTAAGTTTTCTGACTTAACACTAGGTGGTGCACTTTTACTACGTTTAGCCCAAGACGAATCAAGCATTAGAGCCAAAAAGAGAAACAGCCACGCTGTAGTCCTTGCACTGTAAATTAAATATTTATTTGGGAACTATAATCTAAGACAATTACATTATGAAAATCATAGTTCAAAACCATATTAACTACATTGTAGTTTGCATGTTATATCTTAGTGATGGTAATCCTAAATTAGAATTTTGAAAACCCAGTTGGTATTTAAATAGTATTAAAAATATAAAATACTGATCTCATTCATGTCATAACAAATTTCAGTCAAAAAAAATTTAGTTTAACAAAAATGTTACTAAGGTCAATAACAACTAGTAACCACTGCTGTACTTCTAAAAAGTTATCGAACAAATATAATTTGTCTTTATAAATATCCTATGCAGCTGCATTGCACAGTTTGCAAGGCTTGGGTAGTGCCTTTAATGGGTATGTATGGAATTGTCATTGCTTTCTGGCTTCTTTGTTGTAGTGGGTTAATGTAATGTATAATCTTTAAGCACCAGTGTATACTGTATGTTTCTAGTGGGACAGTCCTGTCAGTCATTTGCTATAAATTCCAATAAGGTATTTAACCCAAGAAAAAATCCTGAAACGATATGTATTTAATAAAAAAGAAATGTAAAAGTTTTACAATAACACTAATTAAATCTTTTTATTCTGGTATACTTTGAGTTGACAACAGGTTAGGTAGAATATATCCAAACTTAAATCCCCCAAACTACTGAATATTCTAATCTTCAAGACTTCAAATTAAATAAGGGCTACATTCATGTCCCACAGGAGTAAATTTAAAAACTTCTAAAGGGGGCTAAATGTATGTAGTATTTGTTGTCGCCCTGTCTTTACACTGATAACCTCTGTGAGAGAACTGAACGTGAGGTACTCTTCCTGTGAGTCGTAAAGGCAGCTACCTCGCTCAAAAAAACCTTGATTTGTAGTTCAACTCCGGGTGAAAGAAGCATCTTCATACCCCCACTCTGCTGCACCGCTAACAGATTTGTCTGTACTGTGGGCAGCAGCAGCACTGAGTAGGCCTTACTGTAGCCATATGCAGCACAGGAGCATACCAGGACTGTCCCATAAGCCCTTCTCTATACTGTTCGCCAAATGTAATAATACTTCTACAATCTGTCTTTTATTTATTTACACATTTGATCTCCAAGTTGGCGGTTTAACAGTTGAAATCTCAGGTGTATCTTGTGTGTCTGAGTATTTAAGAACACATACCCGGTCTCTAACCAAAACAAGGTATTGCCATAATTGACCCGTGCACCAGGTTTCCTGCTGGAAGTCAAGGTTGTGCACTGATGTAAGACCCGTGGCACTCTGTAATCATGTCCATACACAGCAAGGATTTAACTATACTCTGGAGGGGAAGACAGAGGGCTTAAGTGGATTTTATTTCAAGGTTCTCTTTCAGGGAAAATTGGCAACACAGGCCCGAATTCAGAACCTCCTCATACTAAGTCAAACGTTTGGTTTGAATTATTCAGATTTCTACTGGTGGATTGTACTCTTTAAGGACACTTCATTTGTTCTTGCCAATGTAATGCTGATTTATTGGTGTGAGTGATGCTTAGAAACAGTCAATTGTTTTTTTTAATTTATGCAATTAGATTTTATCACTTTGTATTTTCTATTTTAAAGGCACATTTTTTAAACTGACATTGTTGGTATTTTTGCAGAACATGTGGATGTAGCTTGGGGTTTCACTCTTAAAAAAGAAGCTTTAATCATATATCAGGATGCTCTGGTGCTCTCATGCCTCATCCAACCACAACGAAAAAGAGGGAAATTCATAAAAAACAGATGTATGCGCACAATTTATCTATTGTAATGTCTAAGGGGTTGCGCCAAGGCCGGTTCCTGTCCCTTTGATTGTTCTATTTATCGCTTTTTCATCTTGTGTTTACCGAGAAGTGTGAGCAAAATTAAGCCTGTCAATGAACAGAGCGGGCCCGGACTCTGCTGAAGTCGTCTCCCCCTACGCACATGGTCCACCTCGAGCCCCCACGGCCGTCAGCGCATTTTGCTCCTCTTCAGAAACACCTCTTCAGCAGCAATATGGTTTTATACACCACGTGATAAAAGAGCTGTGTGTGACGGTGCTACCGCTCTCAGTGTTCGGATATGTCTCTCTTTAAAAGGACCATCTAAAAAAAAAAAAAGAAATATTGAAAGTTCTCATATGTTGTTTCCATATTTTCAAAGTAAAGCAGAAGAATACACAGACCAGAGTGACTACAAAGTAGGCTTAATCCCCCGGCTATTTCAAAGTGCATCAATTCCCAAGACACACTGCAACAGCCATTTAAATTTAGGTGGATTATTAAAGCATTAACTCACTTGTTGCAAATCTTTTTCCTAAATTGAATTTAGTTTTATTTCATATGTGTAAAAAAAGTAGATAGCGTATAGTCTGTTTATGTTAAGGTTGAAATCCCCTTTATAGTTGTTGGAACTTATTATTGTGTCATTAAGGGACAGATTTATGGCACTCTGGTGATATGACAGGGCTCGAACGTGCTTCATTAGCTGTCTTACTGGAATCCACTCGTCTCTGAGGCGGTTAACCTATAATGCAGATGACATAGCTCCGAGCCGAACGATCCTCGGACCACTGGGCAATACGTCGGCCACAGACGTCACGACCGGTGCCAGAAAGCTCATGATGGTACTGGGCTGTTGTGCAGTCTTGAGTCATCCTGGGGGGACCACATGACGTGTTCAAAAGTGCCACCCATCTGTCACTTGAAAAGGCTGTGTCCTCAAAGCACAAAAGAGACCGAGGTCATAAACAAATGGTATACAAAAGACGCTGGTCCAGTCTCATTTGGTGAGGCCTGGATTGGAGCGAGGGTTGTTGTTTCTGCGGCCATCCCCACTGAGAGCCATGGCAGTCTTCACAGGAGGGACTTCAGAGGGTGATGGGATTTTCACATGGCTGGGGTCAAGCTGTCAGTGTCTCTCTGCAGGACTAAAGTGACCCAGCAGGAGCACTGTTTACAATACATAATGCTTTTGTTATTTGTCAGTAAACCATCGCCGCAGATTCAATTTAATAAGAGGCAATACTAACCGTTAAGAGTAGGGCTGGCAGATTGTTTCCATCTGAAAATTCCCTTTTAACTTCTTCCTTTATTGTATTTATGACAGCTATTAATCAATGCACTGTTTTTAATTTTGAATTGATTTTATATGGTCAAATGAATCAAGACAGTAATGGAGAACAGGCAGTGGAGTGTTATTGAGTAAAGCGTGCACATACCTTTGTTGAGATTTGAACTTTTATCAGCTTATCACGGTGGTTTACATACTTCAGTGGTTTTTATCTAAAAAGTAATCTAACAGGACAGAAGATTAAATTTAATTTAATTAAATTCAAGCCACAGTAAACAAATCCAGTCAGACTAAACACGACTAAGGAATTTTATTGTGCATTGCAGTTGTATTTAGTTTTGCTTCTTGAGAGGGTCATGGGGGCATTTTCCAGGGGCATAATAGTAACGCTGCAGCCATTGAAACTCCTGGGTGAAATCTGAGTGTCCCGTCCTCTCTCTGGAGAGCCTTCAAATTCATGATTGGCTTGATCCTCTTGAGATTCAAACAACAATGGCTCAACACTTGAGCCGCGGCAAACTTTCTTCTTTGACACTGTCGCCCTAGAGCTATGCTTCACAAGCAAAAATTACACAGTGAAAATATTTTTTCCACATATTTGTACAATACGATTCAAATCAAAAAAATGGCATTCCAGATTTTACCAAAGGGAAATAATGTAGCTCATAATTATACATGCTATTATATTTATAGTATTCCATTGTTGCTGAAGGGATATACTGTGTAAGATTTATTGTTAGAAACTGATTAGAGGATAAACTTGTGGCTCTGGCTCAAACCACAAATGTAGCTTTGAGAACTGACACGGTGAAGAAATAAAGGTTTCGGACAAAGACATTTGTGAAGAATTGAGTAAAACGGTTTTGCAACTGATTTTCAATCCGTTTCACCAGTTTATTCCTTCTTTAGGAAAATTGGATTGTCTTACAGTAAAAAGACAATGTAATGTAATTGTATCTTCCACAAGCTGCTTTTGCTCAATAAATAATAATAATAATTTATCATAAAGTGGGTTCTCTCTGTGCTGCATTATGACATGACTTTTTTCTTTATGATAAACCCCCCTGGCTCACTCACCACCGTCATTTGGCCTCTCTGTTGCTCAAAAGGTGAGATGTGAAGACCAAAGGGCTGATGGTGTTGATCCTAGCTCAGGAATGGAGAGCCTGTGTGCAAAAAGTTCAGCTCAGACGGGCACCATCCCACTGGATGCTCCTCAACTCCCACACATGCACTGGCCTGTGCCCGTTCACAGTTGACTGTCATGTAAAACGCATTGAGTCTCCGGAATCGGGATCACAGCCTCTCTGCAAATCAGAAACACACACGAGAGACTATACATCTCCATGTAAAGGACCCTGTTTGGCAAACGCATTCTGACACAGGATCTTGGCGTTTGAGGGTGAGCGGTTTGTTGTGGTCTGCTCCAGAGACAGTTTGACAACACCTGATCTTCTGTTCCCAGAGGAGCAGCCGGCAGTGCATCGAGCAGGTTAAGGTCTGGACAAATCCTCAATATTGCTTTTGTCTGAGCGCTGGAGGTGGCTGTACTTTTCCACAGCTGGCTTTGCTACATTTATTTAAAGCATGGGTGATATTTAGGAAGATCAACTAGTGCAGGAAACTTAACTTCACAGAGGTTTCTTCTAATGCAAGTAGAAACACATGACAATTCCATGTATGTGTCTGTGTCTGGACTGCAATATCACCGCAAAGGAAAAAATGAGTTCTTAAAACAATTGGTCGTAATGTTGTTTCTGTCCAGCCTTTTCTGAATATGAGTTTTATTATAGTTAAAAACATTATTTAAAAGGAACCGAAATGTAAAGAAGCTTAAAAACAATAATAGGTTGTGTTATATCTATGGACACTTACTGCTTTAAATAGAGTTCAACAATTGTAAATGGTTATTTATATTAAATATCCACGCAGAATAACGTGTATAATACTGTATTTTTATGAACTCTTTTCAAATAAATATATAAAAGGGATTTTATTTTCACTAAAATATTTAGTATTAATAAGAAACATCAGATTCTTGTATTTTATGATTATTATTATTAAACAAAAATGGTGGACTGATTTAAGTCCACCATTTTTGTTTAATAATAATCATAATAATGACGAAGTGCAAAGATCTTTTCAAATGGATACATTTAGTTTTATAGGAACATGATCTAAACATGAGAGAAGCACTAAAAACACCATTAACATAAGGCCAGTGTGTGGCTGCTGTAGACTCTCTCTAACTCACTGGAGGCAGCTCGTGGAAAAATGAAGGGGCTATTCCTGCGCGTTTGGAGCCGCGTCTTTCTTATGCTAATACTGCTCTGACATCAGCAGTGAGATCAAAGCGGCACAGGGCTACTTTAGCGCTCCCTCACCCCCACCGAGCCTCACTCACTCTGCTCTGCTCCAGCCTCCCTCCCTGACGCGCTCAGTCCCAGTCTGCCTCTCACACGCACCATGCGTACCTGTGTGGAGATCCTCTACCTCCCCATGCTGGATTTTACTCACGCGTCTGGCTGATACTGAAACAGACTACACCCCGAAAGGATACCCTGCTCACGTTACATTGTTCCTGTGCGCATTTATTCCACTGTGAAAGACGCCGGAAAGGTGAGGGGCAAACTTTTGGTGCAGTTGGTGAGTGTTGTGTTTCTTTACGCACAAAGGAGACGGTCAATGTGAAGGGAGAGGCTAGAGGACAAAGCTCCTGAGTTCAAAGCCACTGCAACAAGTATTTTACTCAATTTGTAAACCTTTGCCCAGATTAGATGAGGCTAGTTTGCAGAGATTTTAAAACCTACGTAGCCTACCTTAGTTTTTTCAGAACTTTAGCTCCAAAGTGTGAGAGGTTCTGTTTAAAGAGAGGTGTCATTAATTCCTGAAACACAGTTGAGTGTCCATTGTGTGCACGGGTCAGATAATCCTGACTTGACATCGGCTGCTGTTTTAGTGCGAGTCCTTATCTTTTAGGGGAAACTGGAGCTGCTATTTAGAAGTAAATTTAAACAATTAAGCCACTTGTTCCCCCACTTCAGCCTTACTTAAGCAACTGACGCTTAGTGGTAAAAGTAAAAGGCTATAAAAGGCCTTTGTCGTTAATAAAGGCCAAGACAGTTATTTTGGCTCCGAGATTCAGTTGCGTATACAGATTCCTGGACAACAGCATGTTGAGTATCAGTCAGCTTATTAAAAATAATTCATACGTGCGATTTGACAAGGTTTGAACGCCTCTCGACCAATCAGCAGACAGCTGTGAACTCGCTCCATTATCAGTAACCTGCGCGCCTTAACGCGCTCACTTTATGCTCTCTTCAAAGATTCCTGATCAGATAGTGGTGTGTGATGATCCGTTCTCTCACAGCACATTACAGCTTTACCTTTAAGCCACTAGAACAATCATTACATTTCTGTCTCGTTGGAGCTAAATAGGATTTGGGTAAAACGTTAAAACATGTTACACAGACAGACTACCATTTTAACAATACTGCGAGCTTGAACAAATGCTGTCCAGGCTAAACGTCACATGTACTGGGATTTACTCTTTAAAATTTTCAGTATATAGACTGTAAAAAAAAAATTTAAAAAATTGGACTAATCACAATTGCTCATTATAAGGATTCAATCCAAATTTCAAAGTTTAACATTCGGCCGACTGGCTTATTTTTTGTTTATCTTTGTTAATTTTATTTTGCGTAAAATATTTTTTGACAAAAATGTATTCCTTTAAAAAAATCTTAAATGACGTACAAAAGTTTGATCTTCTCTCAGTCACTTATTACTGTGTATTTTGTGCATTTCAGGCTTGTCTGTGCAATGAGAAGCGTCTAAATCCAAATCTAATCCAAGAAGCCAGCGATCCTTTGTCTGTGTCCTGTGTGAACTGAAGCCACTTTCCAACCATGAGGAGCAGCTCTCATATCATTCGTTTTGGTGTGTTCACTGCCCTGCTGCTGTCTCAGGTCTGCTCCGGCATCAAATGGCTGTAAGTATTGTCATTCCAGGCCTTTACCGTCTTTACAACATTTTGTGCAAACTTTGCCCTGAGGGCTGACGTCATTGAGATACAGGATATTGTGTGAGTATTTGCAGTGTTTTGCTGTGTTTTATGAAGTGGTGTGTTCATGGCAGCTTTGAAAAGGGCCCCCAGCTTTCCTCTAGTTGATCAAGGAAAGACTGTGTTCACACTGAAAAGATCAGAAAAGTATTATGCTTTAATGAATGGATACCTTTTTTTGTTTTGTAACATCTGCTTTAGCTGAAACGGTACATATTTTATCATTTCCCAAGTGTAGCATCTGGAGCCTTATCAAAATAACAGAATAAGATATAAATAAGACAGACACCTGGAGCAGAAAGTCACAGTAGTTTTAGAGCTTACTGACTGTGGTCAGTAAGTCAAAAATGTAGGCGAGCACAGCGCTGAAATAAATGTTGAAACACGTGTTAGTCATACAGTTTTTACTGTGGACACAAGCCATCATTTTCACAAACATTTTGGGAAGTACAAAAAATTACAAAGTTATTCATATTTTCCGAACTCGTTTCAGTTCATTGTTTTGGAAAGGTTTTTCTTGTTTCAAAACTGTTAGCGGTTTGCTGCAATTTAATGCCTATTTTTAATTCCTGTACTTTTTGTTAGAGGGCTGACAACCCTGTGCACTGGCCAAAGAGCCAGAATAACTCATTTTTATGTGAATAATTTGAAGTGAAACAGTCGCAGTGGGAAGACCATGGGAGCTGGGATGGCATGTGCTAAATCGAATTGCAAGCTCCTACAGTGTTGATCATGCACAGCAGTGCAATGTAAAACAGATGCGGCTGTAAACACCTGTGAGTGCTGGATTACAACGAGCCCAGTGGAGTCACAGCTTATCATTGGGCACAGAGTGGTGGCCCCACGGCCCCTAATGCAAAACAGGCCGAGGTGTATGCGCCGCTGTGTGGTTCTCACGAACATACAGCAGAGAACAAGAAAGTAAAAATTAGATCCAAAATGGTTGCCTGTTGTTTCCCCATTAATTAAATGGGTGAACTATCTAATATAAAATAAATATGACAATTCAAGTGAAACTGTAGCTGTGAAGGTCAAATATTTTTGTATGGGTTAAACACATATTGTTAGAGACATGTGTATTTTTGATATTTATATATAGTTTTTACATTTTTGTCAAATATTTTTGTCTTTTTTTTGTGATTTAACAAAAAAGGTGTCACTTTGACTTTATGAATCTACAGCTGAATTTTTACTGTGATTAAATATTTCTGCTCTGTGTTGCATACCAGAAGATTTCCTTGCCTGAAACATTATCTATTGATATTTTAGTTGGTTAAAATTTTGTATTCAAGATACTAAAAACATACAATTGGAAAACATACACCATTAACTCAATTCTATAGGGGTGATTATTTTATTGCTCTATAAAATCTTTACTCTACACAAACCTCTAATTTTGTTTTATATTTTTTTTTCCTGCTGTAGAGCGCTATCACATACTTCCACATCTATACACATCAACCAGACTCAGCACTGTAAACTTCTGCCTGGCATGGTGTCCTCTCAAGCTCAGCTGTGCCGCAGCAACCTGGAGCTCATGCAAACTATTATCCAAGCTGCCCGAGAGGTCAAGAAAACCTGTCAGAAGACGTTTGCTGATATGCGGTGGAACTGCTCGTCTATTGATATCCCTGTTGACGCAACCAAGTATCGGCCAGACCTTGACCGAGGTATGGTTAGAAAATGCAAAAACAGTGTCATGTCTGTGGTTTTCAAAGAGACAGACTGTGTTTTCTTTAGCTCATTAGATTCTATATTTATGGCTTTGTTTGACATTCAATAAATGAAACCAAGGTCATTAGGCGCTTCACAGTTCAGTTTAAAACTAACATCTGATATGGCAGTTAGTGTCTTATGTTGTCTTGGCTCACACAGAACTTTACATTTGTGTATGTTCACATGACAGCTGTCTAAAGTACAAAACCACGTCCTTTTCACAGTCTATTAGTACTGATAAGTTGCATCAGAATTTGATTTTACACACCAATGAGAAGAGAACTGTCCGGCCTGCTGCAGGGCACCACGTCCACAGCATGTGTGCATTATCTACCATTTAACGTTATCTGGCACTGTGTGTTATGTGGCGCTTGAGTCTGACTTAGTCATCTCTTTGTCCTTGAACCTAGACTAAGATGTGGGTAGTGGAGTTATGTAGAGCCATTTAACAAATGAACTGACTGCTCTGAACAGGAAAAGGCTCATCTTTATCCAGGAATGGCTTTGATCTAACCAACCCATGGTCAGACATGATTTGGTCTTTATGCTCTAGCCTTGAACATATGTGCTTTCAGTGTACGTACATCACTTCTAATTACGTCAGAGGTCAGTCTGCATTATGGCATGACCAGAGATGGACTGTATTTAATAGATACATTTTGTGCAAAAGACAGCTGCCCTGTGACGTAAGCTGTCGGGTTGAGATACAAGAAGCGCTTTAGGGCAGTTTATATCAATCTTTAGAATGATAATTATATTTAGATCTAGTAAATATAAGTTACTCTTAAGTTACTTAATGTGATATGATTGTAAAATGACACTTGTTTATACGTCTGTTTTATCAGGAACAAGAGAGGCTGCTTTTGTCTATGCCCTATCTGCTGCCACCATAAGCCATACTATAGCGCGAGCGTGCACTTCTGGAGATTTGCGTCTGTGCGCGTGTGGTCCTATACCTGCAGAGATTCCAGAGCCTGGTTATCGCTGGGGTGGCTGTGCTGACAATCTGCACTATGGTCTGGTCATGGGCTCCAAGTTCTCTGACGCTCCCATGAAGATGAAGCGGCCAGGCTCCCACGCCAATAAACTCATGCACCTGCATAACAGTGAAGTTGGCAGACGGGTAATTTCATTATTTTTAATTGTAAAAAATAATGGTTATATATGGACAAAAGAAAATAATTGGTGTGTTCACATACACACCCTTCTTTGCTAACAGAGATACCATGCAGTTGTGCCTGTTGTAAGCTCTGTGTCTTTGTGTGCAGGCTCTGAAAGACGCACTAGTGATGAAGTGTAAATGCCACGGTGTGTCCGGCTCCTGCTCCATAAGAACCTGCTGGAGAGGCCTGCAAGACCTGAGGGAAATCGCCATGGACCTAAAAACCAAGTACCTGTCTGCCACCAAAGTGGTCCCGAGGCCTGTGGGGACACGCAAACAACTGGTGCCCAAAGACATCGACATAAGGCCCGTGAGGGAGAATGAGCTGGTCTATCTGCAGAGTTCTCCGGATTTCTGTGCCCGGAATGAAAAACTAGGATCCGTTGGCACTCAGGACAGGTAGGAGCCCCTATAATTTTACAAACCGTATGTAAAAAAAAAAAGGGCATGTCTCTGATGACAAATAGGAAGTGACTGTCTGCTCATTCAGGATGTTGACTTTAGTGAAGAGCCATCCTGGTGGCACTGTAGAGTTCGCAAGCTGTCTGATAACAACCAGCAGCCCGTGAGAGTGCTGTGTCTCAGGCTTGTCTGAGCATGTGTCACAGAGAAGGCCACCGTGACTCGAGTCCTTGACCCACTATCTGAAAACAGTCGCTAATGTAGCTATACTTAGGATAAAGTGCACTTAAGCAGATATTTATTGGAGAGGGCTGCACAAATGGGGAAAAAGTTAATGGTCCCCACAAGATAAAACACTGCTTACAGTTTAGTTGGGACAGTGTTGTGCCACGTGTTGGTGCAGAGAATTTAGTGGGGAGCCTGTTTGTCTGTGGGCTGGACACATGATGAAGTAATCTCAAAAATATTGCACAAATAAGCAACACCATCATGGAAGCTTATTAAATATTCCCATTATCTATGATCCGGCGGATGGCCTGTCTTTTCTCAAATTTTTTATGTTTTTTCCCATTTTAATTTTACTTTAACTAAATGAGTGATCTTACTGAATGTTTAAACGATGCATTGTGGGGCAAAGTAAAAACTCGGCCGTACGTTAGAAATGTCATTTGTCATATGACATATATTATCGTGACATGCATTGTGTCACGGACACTCACCCTGCTCAGTCTTGTCTACAGCCTGATAACAGTACAACATTACTGCATTAGCCAAGTCACGAGATGCCCAGTGTTATGTGTCTTTAACTCGGTGTGTATAGCCGATATGCCCTAGTGAGTGTATTAGAAAAGATTTGAGCGGCTTCTGAATCTAATTTGTAATAAATAAGCACTCCAAATAAAGCATTGACTCAAACTACTGAACAAACTAATCTAATTGCTGCATGTCTTGGTCAGTTGTGGTCGCCACTATATTAGCCCATAAACCCAAATTGACCTGGCTTTTCTTGATCTTAAAATCAAGTCTAATCCATTTACATCAGAGAATCTGGGACAGTGACTTTTGCAGCTGTGGCTAATGAATAAAGTGTGACTGCTGGTTTAAAAGAGTAAGAGGGGTATTATTGAAGAGTGTGCTTTCGTCTTAAATTACATTACAGTGGGTCTGCTTTTACCAACAGATGTGGCCAGCAGAATATTTAGGCCTCTTCTCTTGCTCCATTTGCAGCACGGCAGTAATATAACTGAATCTTGTTCCTGACATAACATAACTATGTAGGCTTTCTGTGTAATCCCCCGCTCCCACAGATGTAATAAACCTGTCTTACACTCTAAATGACTCCTGTCCTTCTCCCTCCCCTCCTCCTTCGCTCCCACAGCAGCCATCAGCTCAATGTCTTTCTCACCGTACCGGTCTTTAACACTTGGCCATCATAAAACAATGCAATTATGTGCAGAGGGCAACCTAAAGAGACCGAGGCCATCCCTACTTATTCAGGTTGATTTACAGCGGGGCTATTCTCTGCTCATTCAAGGCGGCTTATAGGGCTCCCAGCATCCACCGCCCAAAGACAGCGAAACAAAAAGAAAATGAGAGAAAAAAAAATGTTTATAAAAAGAACTGCACAAAAGGTTAAGGCCAACAGGTCGGGCCCTATTTTTAAGACCATTGTGGGCTAAATGTTTTAGATTGACGCTATAAACTTGATTGTCTTGGGCAGGCTGAAAATATTTGAGTTTTCATTACTGCCACCACTTTGTGAAACTGTTCTGTGAAGAGTATACTCTCCTATTTTCAGACAGATCTGTATTCACAACAAACAAATCTAACTTTTTTCTATTTGTCTGTGTTAATTTAGGCAGTGCAACAAGACGTCCGTCGGGAGTGACAGCTGTGACCTAATGTGTTGTGGCCGTGGCTACAACCCCTACACAGAGAAGCTGGTGGAGCGCTGCCACTGCAAGTACCACTGGTGCTGCTACGTGACCTGCAAGAAGTGTGAGCGGACCGTGGAGAGATACGTTTGTAAATGAGTCCGAGCTGCCGGCCCCACAGCTGCCCTCTTCTTGTACCCAGCCACCCAAGGCTACAGATTAACCAAAGCACTACAATACCAACAAGGCTTACTTTGTCTTAAGCTTCAGCATGTGTACATCAACAAGAGCTGCTCTAGTCTTGTGTCCGTATAATTTTTGTATCAGTCTCCAAACTCTCAATTGTGTTTTTAAAGCTTCACAAACCAGGACGTTGGAGTGTGCAACAGTGCTAGTCGGTTTTGTGAAGACCACCGTCCTCGGTAATTTCTAGAAATAAGTTCCCAAACTGGGACATTCAAAATCTATTTTATTATATCTTTAATAAAATAAATGTTATTGGATTTAATGCTGGAGGAGAGGGACTATCTTTTCTCTTCAGTAGGCATCATTCCAAGGAAAAAGGGGTCCAGATGGATCCACATGGTACTCTTTGTTGGTACAAGTGAAATATTTCCTCTAAAACTATGGACAATAGAGGATGCAAGGAAAACACAAAGGGAATTTTTAAGTATTTTTCTATCACGGAGCATTTTTGAGGTTGACATTTTGGACTTACAAACAGATCTTCTTCTGGGCCATACCCACATCCCCGTGGATTATGCAGGAGAATTAAGGACTTTGAATTTGTGACATGCTGCATTATATCTCTATTATGTCTGAATCCAGGCAGTTTGAAATATATATTTTTCAGAGCATATGAGCTGAACTCATGGATTTTGTAAACCACTTCTGTGTGGATGTACATACTGTTATTTTGTATACTGAAATAAAGAAAGAAGTATTTATAAAATAAACCTTTAACATCATCTTTACACATTAATGGTTACTGATTTTCTTTTTTGTTACAGGTTTTAAACGTGAAACCCAACAACAGTTAGGATAACAATATTCATGGGATGGTCCTTGATGGTTGCAAATGAACATAGCACAGATTGTAATCATTTATAAAGTTAACGCGACAGTCTATTGTGATTGCTTTTTAAAGAACCCAAAGCCTGAGAAAATGTTTGTTTTGACATTCCACATCTTTACAAATCCTGCACGCAAATAGGTTTTATTCCACTCCTATTGTGATCTAAACAGACATCTGCCAAAAGCCAGATGTCCAATGCCCAAACATCAATTGAAAAATGAAGAGGCGTCACATTAAATTTCAATATGTAGCCAGAATACTTGACTTTTAGATGAGACATTTGCACAGAGTAGTTTCACAGAATACAGCCAACATATTACCAGCGTTGTGTTGCATAAAGCAGTTGTACACTTGCACACTGACAGAAATAGCAGTGGAAGTAGCTCGCGCTGTGAGCTCACATGACACATAGCAGCACCACTTAACCCGAGCCTGTGTATGCACTCGGAAAGTGCCAAAACAAAAGTTAACAACCTACTCGACAATAACAGGAAATGTTATGTGGGACTGTTTTATAAAAATGGAACCTTTTGACAGATCTTCTTTTCATTTCATTTCTATCTATAATCAGTGGTTATGGAATGTCTATATTAGGTAATAAAAATAAATCAGATTTAGAATAGAACCTCAAAACATGGAACAAAAATTCACCTCACAGAGAAACAAAGACACGGCTGAGTACA